>JAULUF010000016.1:11852500-11860000 GCA_031834385.1 Semotilus atromaculatus | reverse complement strand
GGGTATCTGGGGGTATCACCCACAATTGCTGACGGTGGCCACGCAGACTTCATGTCCACAAACTCCACATAAATAGCAACATTGCTGTTTAGGAGCTTTGCTGTTTTTTTTGTACATGTGAGCAGGAGAAAGTACAGCATATGGAGAGGGAGAGAGACTAGCTGTGCTTAATCTAGCACATGAACAAGCACAGCTGGATTCTGAGTGTGTTTGAGAGAGAAAAAAACACAGGAAAACTCATCCGGATACAGAAGGCATGAAATAAAGCAGCTCACACCTCAGACTCCGTCTTTGGCGTCTTGACAGAAAACCAGTGTGTGTTTCTGTGTTTGCACCCTATTATATCTCCAGCCTTCGGCACAGAAACAGGTCGCTGGGGTTTGGCATACATTGTATTAATGTTTTAATAGTTTGTAAAGAACTGAAAAATAATATGTGTGTGTATTAAACATGTGCACTTACTTTCTTGAGGGGAACTGGTCACTTAGTGATTGCTGTGTTGCGCGTAAGTAGCTCTGCCTCCGTGCGGTGCTTTTCGGTGAGGGTTTGGGACTCATATCGGAGTCGTCGCTATCCTCAAGGTCGGCCATGGCTTTCACGTAACTGCCGCTACGCATCCGTCGACAGGGGATCTCACCCATGGGAACGCTTCTGCCCAGAGTCCCAGTCCACTCGGTGGAGGGCATCTGGACAAACACCAGAGAACACCATCAGACAAACATTTTTGTTGTGTTTTTGTTATTGAGAGGAAAGCGTGCAGCACATATATACGTATTCATCTTAATGCTGCTTCCAGCATTAGGATGTTCACTAACAGTTCACCGTAGCAAAGGTATATCCCAGCAAACACAGAACGTTCCCCTAACGTTCCCAAATGGTCCCATGTGGTTATTTTTTTGGGAACCAAACAAGAACGTTATAGGAACGTTCGATGCAGGTTATTTTTAGGTTCCATTTTTATAACGTAAAGAGAACGTTCCGGGAACGTTCCCCTAACCTTAAGGGAAAGTTCTAGGAACGTTCTGGGAACCAAAAACTAACGTTCCCAGAACATTCCCAGAACCTAAATTTGTTTCCTGGGATCTTCTTTTTACCCCTAAGCAAATAAACATTGCCATGAGCATATCAGGCCATTTAAACATTTGCATTAAAACAAATGTTTTACACAGCTTATCTAATGACACTACCGCTCCCTTGTCTACTGAGGTTGGATACCACCACAGTAAACACAATAAAGGTCCTTGCACACTGAGTCAGAAATTCTCGTCCGACATTTTCGCACGTTATGTCAATCACGCTTACACACTGCCTCCGAAACTTTCATCCGTCATAAAAAGAATTCGATTTTCTGGGTTTTTCGCAGCCGTAGCAACAGTGACGTAGGTTTGATTTTGAAATTGGTGGGGACGGGGACATCAATATATAAATATATTTTAAGTTTTGATCGAAATTATTGCTAGGGATATATCAGTGTCACTGAATATTGGTAGGGACACGTCCATAGCGTCCCTACTGAATTGCAAAAAAATTGCAGTGTGCAAGGACCTTAACTGTGTTTAATTCATGCACTCACCCTCCCTCGCACCTGCAGTAAGTGGCAGCCCAGATCCTGCTGGACGGACTTGGACTTCAGGAGGGTTCGATCCAGCGTGGCGGATCCCTTGTGGCACATTTGCCTGGAGGGTCCTAACGCAAGCGTGGACCAGGGTCCTGCTTTACTAAAGTTCCCATCAAAAATCGGCCCTCTCCCTCCTCCTCCTCCTCCTCCTCCTCCTCCTCCTCCACCGCCAGCAACACCTCCAGGTCCTGGGAGTGCCGGGAGCCCCTGGTGCTTTAGGTCACTGTTACTCTTTGAAGATTTCAGCGTGTGCTCGCTGATGGTGCTGTAGCCCTGCATGAAGTACCTGGACGCCACTTGGCCCTCCGGCCCTGGCCCCGGTCCCGATCCCACCCCTTGCCGGCCCAAAGTCATCATAGCCATCGGGTTCCTATAGTTACTTATATCGCTGTCCAAATCGTCAGAACTCCAGTATCCGGACATATTGGACCTAGGCCTCCGTTTGGCAGTCCCTTCGCTCTTCGCCCGGTCTTTGCTTTTACTCCGATGATGTTTGTCATCGCTGGCTGACGATCTGCTGTTGCGACCGTTCATGTTACCCTTGATGGCGGAGTTTTCCAGCGACTGAGATTTAGCGAAAAGTTTCTGGACGGAGTGAACTAAATAGCGTATTTTTCCCGGACTGTCCGTGCGCTGCTGTTGTTGCTGTTTCGTGGCTGTCACGGCGGTGCTGCGATGGTACTGTAACGTGCTGAAGCCGTCCTGTTGTCCCGGAAGCTGTTTCTCAAACTGGTCCAGGAGGTTGGGTGGCAACCGGTTCATCTTTCCAGCCCCTAAACGCCAAAAGAGCAAGAGAGTCAATAATCAGGAAGAACTCTATTCACATTAATCCTAACCAGGGTTTGAAATTATACAAATGTGTCGCTTGTTGTTAGCTCGTGTTAGTTAATACATTAACTAATGTTAACTTATGAACCTTATTGTACAGTGTTACCCAATTTTGCTTCACAGATCTACTTTTAAGTTTCTCAACCAGCACTTAACCTCAGTCAAACATTCGTGCAGGGACTGAATGGCACATTTATGCCCATGCTTCAGTGGTAAATACATTTGAGAATGATCCGCATACAGATGATAGTGAATCCCAAATTTCTCAAAAATAGAACCTAGATGGAGCATATAAAGGGAAAATAAAATTGGTCCCAAGATAGAGCCCTGAGGAACTCCACACACAAGAGGGGTAACAGTAGAAGAACAATGCCCTAAACTGACTGAAAGACAATTTCTTACCCGATATAGTTGCGGATCCGCTGGTGATCATGGCGGTCCGTCCCATTCCGAGACCCATTCCCATGGACATCGACGTCCCCAGCGTCCCTGTGCTGATTCCCCCGATACTGTCGACCGCCGAGTGACCGAACTCCCCCTGATCAAAGTGCGAGTTGTAGTGGATCCGGGGGAAGGTGCTGCTGGAGGACAGCTGGTTGTTGAGGGGCATCAGGCAGTCGGGCGGAAGACCTCCCGGGCCGGGCGACGGGGAGAAGTGGTGCGGGTCCAGGGTCCCGTAGTGGTCCATGGCTGGTGGTAAGTGGAACGGGGTGCGAGACAGGGTGGAGGAGGCAGACGGGGGGTACAGGGGGTCCCGGTGACTGGGGGAACGGGGCGGCTCGCAGTTGGACAGGTGACGGGTGCGTTGGGGGGTGTAGCCCTTCATGGCAAAATGGGGCGATGCCCCCCCACCCTAGATGAGGAGCATTAATCCCACGGGAAGAAACAGAAACCCTGGAGAAAAAGCAGACAAAATCAGAAATATAGATTCTTATGGAGAAAGAGTCAGAATATAAACGTTAAAAGGTGATTTTTCAAGGTTCTAAATCAAACAAGGATTATTGGAGGTCGTTTTATGCTATTTCAGTTTTTCATTTATTATTTGTGAAGTTTACTAGGATTTTCTGAGTGAAAATTATTTCAAAGTAAATCTTATACCATTTTTTTTAACCAGTATTTATTTATTTTTTTACAGAGTTTGTGGTTGCTGAGTGTTAACTTATTTATGATTACTACTACTAAGAAACCAATAATCTACTCATGCATTGTACTTAGCCACAATGCAATTAGTAACATTAATGGAGTGAAGGCCAAGAATGTATAAGAATTTGTTCTTGCATTTAACCCATCCAAGTTAGTGCACACACATTATTAGTAAACACACACGCTGCAAACCGTTAACACGCGCACACACACACACCCGGAGCCATTTTAGCTCCCAGGAAGTGATTGGGGGTTAGGTGACTTTCTCAAGAGCACCTCAGTCATTTCCTAACTGTATTGAGAATCAAACCCCCAACATTAGGGTTACCAGTCTGACCTTCTAACCATTAGGCTTCGACTGCCCTAGTCTCAGCCTCAGAGGCCTCAACATCTGAGGGATATGGCACTCTTAACTGGAAATACTTCAGGAATTTCGAGGTCGTCATCGGAATGATTGAATTCTACAGGATTTCCGGGAGATGTGTGTGTCACGTTTTTTTTAACGGTCCACCTGGAAACAAAGATGCCATGATGCCAAACGCTGAAGAATAACGCTGTCATGTTTACAACTGTGAAAATGAGCGCTAATCAGGATCAACTAAACACTGGGTTTTTTAAAGTACGTGGGGTATGTAAAGTTCACGGCATAGACTCTTTATAATACGTTCAAGAGATTTACACACCGGTCTTGGTGTTTAGGGACATCAACGTTACATTTTCACGACCCTAAACATGACATGGAACAAAATGAACTGCAGTTGTTTTTCATGTCTTGCCAATGAAAGCAATGGAGTCCAGACCCTCTGCCATCAGTCTGGCTCCTTACCCAACACAACTAAGTTCCTAACCTGAACCTTTACCCTAAACCTTTCCTTAACCTAATTATAACCTTACCCCTAAAGCCAAGTCTTGACCCTCAAAACAGGCCTTTAAGGTGGTGTCAGAAAGTGATGACCAGCCAAAATGTCATAATTTTACTCCATCCAAAGGTCTAAAACTCAAATTGTTCCTTACAAAGATAGTTGCACAAACACACACACACACACACACACACACACACACACCATTAAAGTATGTATGTCAGGTTAAATGTGTAATTATGATTAACACAAAACCTCTTCTGACATCACAGCTCAGCTGTGTTTTAAAAATATGATCTTGACAGAAATGGCTTTAAAGCTCACTGTAGGGCAATTACAGTAATAATTTTAATGATAATTACATTTTCACTCAGACATCTAAACCTTATTTAATATATCTAAAAAAAATGTTTAACCTGACATGCACACTTTAAGTCACTCCTTCCTGTAGTTTTACTCTTCCTTTTGACCATCAGAATGATTGTGGTATAACACGTGACACAATTTTTCTTAAACCCATCTCTCTCTCTCATCACATGCCAGGATTGTGCTCACAGATGGGCTTCATGGAGGTAAATCGGATTGAATCGCTTGATTGCCCAGACCGTCTGCGCCGTGGCGTCACTCCTGCAAAACCTGCCTTCAGGAGACGAGCTTTAAGCTTTACAGGGACCAAAACCCTGCCTCAGTATCTAGATGTGAAAGAGCAGCCAGGGATGGCAAACGGCACAGACGGCAGGAGACACAAGTGAGAGACACAGAAAAACAAAGAGTTAAGTGGACAGACGTGACAGTTGAAGCAGAGCCACCCATCAGAGGGACACACACACAAAGCAATATGTTTCCAGTGAGATTTCAGCTGAACTGAGAACAAAACAACCACAGGAGCCACAAATGAAGGCAGGTGATGGAACAGCAGAGAAAAGGTCAGAAGACGACAAAAAGCAAAAAGAGCATAACATGTTGTACTCTGTAAAACACGTACACTTACACTGCAAAAAAACATGGTCTTAATCTTTTTAAACATGTACAAATATCTAAAAAAGCATGAAACGGATGTTGTGCAAGTCTTTCGTCCCTATTATGATGTATATTTGAGTGAAACGCTTCTGGAACAAGAACAAATGTGGGCGGGGCTTGATTTTGTCAGTGAGGAATTGATTGGATGGTTGTGGTTTGCTATTGGTGGATCTCCTGTGAGTGACAGGTTATAGCCCCGCCCTCGTCATCAGAGAAGAGAAGAGATGCTGCAAGAGGGAGGACAAGTTATTAAAGATTACCAGGAACATACATTTAAAACAATAATGATGTGCACTGATAAATCATTTATAATAAGTGCTGCAATATTCCATAAAAAATGTGATTTCATGGTGACTTTAACAATGCAGGCATTATAGCCTAATATAGCCACATCCAGCCAAGTAGATTTTGAAAAGTGGAGAAAATTACCAAATATCAACACACAGTTCAACAGCTTAGATGTTTTGTTTAGATACAGCGCCAAACAGACGCTTTCCCCCCAAATAGCATTTATTTAACATTTATAAGCCTTCCCTAAAAATATGTCTGCTAAACAATAAATTATAAATTTTTTCTTTTGATATTTATTTTGTCACAACCATCTCAAGATGATACAATCCAATTCTAATAGTGTATCTCACGTAATAAATTTCCGAAAATTAAAATAAGATTGATTTGCAAAAGTGATAATAATGATTATGACAGAATAATAATGTGCAAATATGTCCAAATATTAAAATAATGTCCAAAATTCTTTCAAAATATGATTTCCTGTTTGTTTTTTGCATTTGTCTGCATTTGTCTGTATGTGTTTCTGATGTTGTGTTGTTCATCCCGTCTGTCTTAAGCCTGAGGATCTGCTCAGACTCTAATAAACATGAATTAGTCTGATGCTGCCGTCAAATACACCACACACACACACACACACACACACACACACACACACACCTCTGTTCACTGGAGAATTAAAACAGTCTACACAGATTGTTAGTGTGAATGTTTAACTCTAGTTTACAGGCCATATTTTTCAGACTTGTTGGTCAAGCGTCACCATCTGCTGTGGAGTGTGAGGTGTGTTTAGCACAGGTGGGCTCTGATACAACACACACACACACACACACAGGCTGCTCACTCGTTCTGACAGCAGGGGGTGCCAGGAGGCAAAACATGGCACTGGAGCAAAACTCTGAAGATGAAGTGAAATCAAGTCAGGCTTGCAGTTAAGCAACTGGTTCCACATTTAAATACAGATACACTAACCCCAAAGTATTCGAAGTCATATTCCAATGTCTGAAATCCATTTTATTATGTAATAAATTGTGAAATGAAATGCCTTTATGTGTGTCTCAAATACAGCAGCACACTTTTCTTCATCATGTCTGAAGTCTCAATCTGTTCAATCAGCTGGTGTTCAACAAAAATACATTCTTACATAGATCCTGATCACAGATTGTGCAAATGACCCTGAACACACACACACACACACACACACACACACACACACACACACACACACACATCATCATCATCATCATCATCATCATCATCATCTCAAAGCATCAATTTGCCAGAGAAACATCTCAGTCAGACTGAGGAAACCATCTGTTCCCCCTTTCTATCTCACTGTCACTTTCTATCACTCTATTTCCCTACTGACTCCATCTACATGAGACAGGAACATAAAGACGCCATCATCACACAAACAATCTGACAGACAGATTTCTTTCTTCTGTTGTACATAAAAAGACAAATATATTTTGAAGAATGTTTGTAACCAAACAGTGGATGGACCCCATTGACTTCGATAGTATTTTTTTTTTTCTACTATAGAAGTCAGTGTCCATCAACTGTCTGGTTACAAACATTCTTCAAAATATCTTCTTTTGTGTTCAACAGAAGAAAGAAATTCATACAGGTTTGGGACAACATGAGGGCGAGTAAATGATGACAGAATTTTCATTTTTGAGTGAACTGTCTCTTTAAGGCACTCTGATACACAGCATCCAGGGAGGCAAGAAAGTCAGAGACTCA
>JAULUF010000016.1:11595000-11847500 GCA_031834385.1 Semotilus atromaculatus | reverse complement strand
ACAGGAAGTGGAATTAAATTCATGGCAATTCAAAGAAACTCCAGTCCACACAGTCACAGAACAGAAGGACTGTGATGAATCTCACACACATTCAGTGTTAGTTAGTCCAAGGTTACTTTGGAAATGTAATTGCTTACTGTTATTAGTTACCCATTACAAATGTGGTTTGGGTTATTTTATTTGGATTACTTTATCAATGCAAAGCAATTTCCTTTTATTTTAATTTGATTAGTAACTAATTGAATTACACATTTTACCTCAGTAATACAAATAAATACAATTACATTAATTTTGTAATTTGATAACATAATTGCATTACACGTGACTAGTCACTCCTCAACCCTGCATACATTTTGTTCTAAAATATAATGATACAATCCCCCTCAATGTTGTTTAATTAGTTTTGTTCCAATTTTCATTTCAAAGTAATCAAATAACACAAAGTGCATAATGCAATCATATCTGACATATACAGTAAAGCTTCATTCTTAAACACTTCATTTAAAATATGTATATGAATTTCAGAATTTTTATTGAATTGCAATCTCAGCAAACACAGAACGTTCCCCTAACGTTCCCGAATGGTCCCATGTGGTTATTTTTTTGGGAACCAAACAAGAACATATAGGAACGTTCCATGTAGGTTATTTTTAGGTTCCATTTTTATAACGTAAGGAGAACGTTCCGGGAACGTTCCCCTAACCTTAAGGGGAAGTTCTAGGGACGTTCTGGGAACCGAAAACTAACGTTCCCAGAAACTAAATTTGTTTGCTGGGATTCTGCTTTCTTTAATTCAAATTCGAATTGTAATTTTAGATCCTGTTTTTGACATCAATTCAAATTCAAGAGTCATTCTCAATTCAATTCTGAATTGTGCACAAGCCTGGTTCATGAGGCCGATCTCTGGTTTAGAAATGACTGAACTGTTCTTAAACCACAGTGGTGCCGTCATGGGACGGGACGCATGTCTTCTGAACACAGAACCGCTGTCATCAGGCTTTACCCGTTTATCTATGAGCTCAGCGTCACGTGTAACGCAGCATCACAACGCCTTTAAAGTTTCACAGGGTGAAGTTTCATGACATAAACGTTGCGTGAGTAATATGTAGATGTCTGTGTGCTGAAGATTACTCTCTCCCTGCAACACCGACACCATCCATATTCATGGCATTATAGTACAAAACAGTATTAATAAACATGAAAATCACACACTCTCACTGCAGCGAACACAACAACAGTTGAGAAATCTTTACACTAGTGAACTAAAAAATGGGGTAATACATGTCAAATGAAATGGAAAATGACCTTATACTTTCACTTTTGCTGTGTTTCTGTGAACAACTCTTCAGTGTTCGTTGAAATATATAATACGGATCAAAAGTTTGGGGTCAGTACAATTGTTTTTATATTTCTTTCAGCAAAGATGCATAAGATTGAGTTGTTGTGACAGTACACAGATTTATAATAAAAGATTTAAATTTCAAATAAATTATGCTGTTCTTTTGAACTTTCTATATATCAAAGTAGTGTGTGTGTGTGTGTGTGATGGGTAGGTTTAGAGGTCGGGTTAGAGTGTGTGTGTGTGTGTGTGTGTGTGTGTGTGTGATGGGTAGGTTAGGTTGGGTTAGTGTGTGTGTGTGTGTGTGTGTGTGATGGGTAGGTTTAGAGGTCGGGTTAGAGTGTGTGTGTGTGTGTGTGTGTGATGGGTAGGTTAGGTCGGGTTAGTGTGTGTGTGTGTGTGTGTGTGTGTGTGTGATGGGTAGGTTTAGAGGTCGGGTTAGAGTGTGTGTGTGTGTGTGTGTGTGATGGGTAGGTTAGGTCGGGTTAGTGTGTGTGTGTGTGTGTGTGTGTGTGCCTGATGGGTAGGTTTAGAGGTCGGGTTAGAGTGTGTGTGTGTGTGTGTGTGATGGGTAGGTTAGGTCGGGTTAGTGTGTGTGTGTGTGTGTGTGTGTGTGTGTGTGTGTGATGGGTAGGTTTAGAGGTCGGGTTAGAGTGTGTGTGTGTGTGTGTGTGTGTGATGGGTAGGTTAGGTCGGGTTAGTGTGTGTGTGTGTGTGTGTGTGTGTGTGTGTGTGTGATGGGTAGGTTTAGAGGTCGGGTTAGAGTGTGTGTGTGTGTGTGTGATAGGTAATTTTAGGGGTCGGGTTAGTGTGTGTGTGTGTGTGTAGGGGGACAGAATGTACAGTTTATACAGTATAAAAACATTATGTCTATGGAGAGTCCCCAAAAAGATAGCGAACCAGACTGTGTGTGTGTGTGTGTGTGTGTGTGTGTGTGTGTGTGTGTGTGTGTGTGTGTGATTGCAGCCCGTCTAACTACATTCCTAATTAATCCAATCAATCATCTCGCAGACTTAATTATGCCAAAGATGCAAAAATTATTCCAGGGTCAATGTGGCGATAAGACAATCTCGGGCAAGACATCACACACACACACACACACACACACACACACACACACACACACACAAATGGCAAAGACAAGACACCAATTAAAAATAAACTCCCATTGTTTAGGGCATAAAACTAACAAAGAATAGACTTTTTTTAAAAATATACATTATATAAGAACCCACACTCAAACATGCTCTATACATAGGCGCGCTCGCACACACACACACACACACACACACACACACACACACACACACACACACACACACACACACACACACACACACACACACACACACACACACACACTGTCCTCATAAGTCACGTGTAAGTTGTAATACCAGTGTAATATGCATGTCATTATACACATTTGTGTCCTCGTCATATATCACAAAAACAAACACACACACACACAGTTTCTAGTGTTAATTGCTGTGTTTTTCTATTTTTATTCTCTCACGCACTAGAACGAGCAGGGTTAAAAAGCTCGATGATTTCATCTTTCTAGAACCTGCTAAACTTTCTCGTGAGCCTCTTCCCCAACACCCACACTTCTCAGAGGAAACGCCCTGGTACGAAAGGAAAAACCTTTGCATTTTTAAAGCAAAACATTTGCATTTTAATGAGCCGCTGTTCTGTTGGAGGATGTCCCCTAAAGGAGTTCATGTTTCAGGATTCTAGTACAGTTGATCTGAAAACGCCGCTCACAAACCTCTGTGTCCTGCTGTGTGTGTGTGTGTGTGTGTGTGTGTGTGTGTGTGGCATGATAGATGATCTCATGTTCACATTACAGAAGGACACGCCTGAACCTGAAGCCCCACGGAGAACATCACAGTCTCGGAGCGTTTCAAGGCCAAGCTGTACCCCGGCAGCAAGACAAATATACCATATCTATTTTAATATCACATCCCTTTTAAAGTGGCCATATTACGCCCTTTACAAAGTCTTGATGTTTTTGTGCTCTACTAGAACAGGTTTTCCTGCTGTAATGTTGATTATTTTCCTCATATTCTCCATTGTTGCGGCTCGTCTCTTCCCAGTCTGTCAGTGACTCTGTTTACTTCCTGTCTCTATGAAGCTCCTCCTCCTGAAAAGCACACTGTGCTCTGATTGGTCGGCTGGATCAGTGTGTTGTGATTGGTCGAGCGCTTTGAGTGTGTTTGGGAAATGTCCCGCTCTTCCCATAACCGCCAGTTTAACACACTACTGACTAACTCAACCAGGCCCCGCCCCTTTATTCTGCGTATGAATTATTATAATGAGGAATATTGTGATGTGTTCGTTCCCGGAAGAAACTCAAGACTACAATGGAGGCGTTTCAGGAGTTCAGAAACACTGACACTGATATAGAGAAAAACTCAGCAACATTAGAAAGATGAACATGGAAAAAAGCATAATAGATCCTAATTAATATTTATTTTTGCATTAAATTTCTATGCAACCATCAAGTGCTCTGGTGTCTCTGAGCTTTCCATGAACAGGCACAGAATGAATCATTGAAAGCATCGCACATTATTTGCATGTACTGTAGTAGTGCATTTGAATATTTCACAACCTGTTAAAATGTCTAATTTATTAAAGCACAACCATAATGCCCAGTTTGTCTGAGCGCATAACAGACACCGAGCCACTTTAAAACCACTCGAGCCTCGACTGAGTTCATAGACTCTCTTCTCAATTCAATTGCTTTATTGGCATGAATGTGTAAAATAGCACAATATTGCCAAAGCAATAGACATATATATATATATATATATATATATATTAAAAGTTAACTCTGTGTTTTACAAAGAGAGTCAGAGCTTTACTGAACGTGAAATAAACCGCAAACAATCAGGCAAAGGACTTTATATGTGTCATAATCTGCCAGACTCACTGACCCTTCAGCCGTTAGGAGCGGCTATAATAATTATTTTTTTAATAACATTTTATTTATTTCTTTGAGCAGAATTAATTAATAGTATACAGAACGTCTCTGTAATAATCTTGAGCATCTTCAACTTTGATCAATCAGAAAGTGGATTCAAATTCTCAAAGACAATTCTTTTTTATTGCTTTATTTTTTATAACTTTTCTCATAGTTTGTTATGTTTGTAAGTTATCCTTTTTTCCCACATCCACAGTTACCAGATCAATCAGAGTGGATTTGTTTCAATGTTCTTGAAAAGTTTCCAGCTCCTGAATTCATCCGAGAGTCTTGTAATGTTTCTTTTAATGGTCTAATTATCATGGGAACTGTCAGCAAATCCCATCTCTAAACACACTTATATCTGCAGATCTGAACTTATTATATCTGAGCTTCTGTTGGTTTAACTAGTTCTGATTGGTCAGTTGGACGGGTCTCCACGCTTGGACTCTTTCACACACCTCAGACCGACATTAGTCGCTTCGTTTGCGAAAGCGGAAAGAGAAGCTCAACAACCTCAATTATATCTCAAGAAGATTTAAAAAAAAATTTTTATTTTTTATTCTGTATTTTCTAAACATTATTGAATCAAGATACTTTTACTGGAGAAGCAAGAAGACAAAACATATTATGTTTTTATTTTATTTTAAATGTATCAAAATTAAGAGAGTTTAAGCCTAAAACAAGAAAAAAAGGGGTCAGAAAAATTAAACCTAAAAAAAAACTCTCTTAATTTTCAAACATGTTGTGTCATCTTGCTTCTCCAGTAAATGTATCTTGATTTAATAATGTTTAGAAAATACTGAGTAAAAAATTTTTTTTTTTAATAAAGATTTAAAAAAAAAAATCTTCTTGATTTAAATCTTCCTAATTTAAAGCAAAAACATTAACTTTTCTAACCCCAATGGCAGATATTTTTCTTGCTTTAAGATCAAACTCTTGATCAAAAAATTTTGATAAATGTTTTATTAGAAATGAAGACTTCTAATGTTATGCCATGTTTGCTTCTCAAGTAAATGTTTCTTGATATACGAATGTTTAGATGTTTATACTGGAAACCGAGACTGGGGAATAAATCCACTTTTTGCAGTGATTCTTCTGCGTTCTGCAGAAGAAAGAAAATAGGGAATATGAACCGAGTAAATGATGACAGAATGTTTATTTTTGTAAGAAAGTGCTGGCATCCAGCCTTTCTCTCACATCATATTCAATCAAACACGCACACTCAAAACTCGTGTAAAAAATGTATGTTCTGTGGTGTTGTAGATTAGCAGTGAATAGAAACAATAGCAGATTACATACTTTGGCCTCAATGCATATACTAAAGAACCAGTATCATGGCATTTAAAAAATAATCATAATTAAGAACCAGCGCTCAATTCCCAGCCCTGTGATCGAGGGTCAAACCACTCTCATCTCCAGGTGCAAATAAAATTAAATAATTGTATCTTAAATGATCAGGCGACCTTCATTATCCACAGCTGACGCCTGCAGTCACTTCATATCGAGATCCAGAGCCTCTCCAGCTCTTATCTCTATAGGTCAGGACTTTAGTTATATCAGGACTAAATCATGAAGCTGCCGACTCCATTCTCCCTCCAGAAAGCTTTTGTTCTGGTCTGTAATTTGGTCTCCTGTTCCCGCAGAGATATCAGGCGAGTCGATCCTGCGATGCATTAAAAATCCTGCCCTCGATACCTTCAAAACAAGATCAAATAACACAGCCCTGCCCAGCCGTGCCCATCCCTCTCTCCACACAGAAACACTGACTTACGGTACACACATCCATCCGCTGGCATGGCCTGTTATTATGGTATCAGCGCTTTTTCAATCATCGGTAAGTTTAAAGTCGGTGTGATGTTTTTAAATGTTATTGAGAGAAGTGCCTTCTGCTCACAAAGGCTGCATTTATTTGATAAAAAATACAGTAAAAACAGTAATATTGTGAAATGTTATTAGAATTTAAAATTAGTTGTTTCCATTTGAATATATGTTAAAATGTAATTTATTCCTGTGATCAAAGCTGAATTTTCAGCATCATTACTCCAGTCTTCAGTGTCACATGATCCTTCAGAAATCAGGATAATATGATGATTTGAAGCTCAAGAAACATTTATGATTATTATCAGTGTTTAAAACAGTTGTGCTGCTTCATATTTTTGTGGATTATTTGAAGTTTAAAGGAACAGCAAATTGGAATCTTTTGTATCATAAATGTCATTTTTGTAACTTGTATAAATTGTCACTTTCAATCAATTTAATGCAAACTATTAAAAAAACGACAGTACATGTGACTTTACATGTCAGTCAGATGCTCTGTTTCTGTAAAAGCGTGTGTTTCTTGGATAGAACAAACTATAATGCTTTTATGCAGGTCTACACGAAAATAGCTGCAAAATTACATAAAAAAGTTTCAAGAGTATGTCCTTAAATTCCCCTCGAATGGAGAATAAATGGCATTCTGAACAAAAAGAGGAAAAGATCTGTTTACTCTGAGGAGATTCTGCTGTAATCTCGTTTCGAATGCGTGTCAATCTGTCGCAGAAGATTGAATATACCGCAGACAGGCGGGTTTAGATTAATAGTAGTTCTGGCATTTAAGAAAAAAAAAAAAACGAATGAAAGAGATGAAATGAAGAGCGGAAATGTTTGTTGTGTCTCATGCTGTACCTAAAGGGATTAAATATGATCAGTACAAGCACAGATACGACTGACTCTGAGTTAAGCTGAAGACTAAAGCCAGCAGAGAAAGAATACGCCTCTACAGACACTATTAATGTGAAACTATTGAAGTAAAAATATGTTATAACAACATTTATCATTTCAAATTCCAAGTCAGACGGCTCTTTTCTAAAGTCATGCATAGAAAAGGATTTCAAAGCCATCAGAAAGCTTTGCGTTCATCCATGTTAAAGTCTATTGTTTTCTTTTGGTCTTTTTGATTGGAAAACACAACCCGGATTCAAACCTGCATCTTCCTCATGAGCACCACAGTGGTCAATGTGTCTGAACCACATGCATCAAACTAAATTAAAAAAAATATATAGTGCAATAAAACAAACAATCAAACAAAGTCTCCAACCATAGTCTCGCCCCAGACTCACACTTTTGGTTAAGTCAGAAGTTGATGTATCATGTATGCAAGTCTCACAATATTTCAGGATGTCAAACTATTAATGAATCACTCACAGATGTCCACGATTTGAGGGGGAGAAAAAAATCTAACTGCAAATTTCTGCAATTTAACAGGGGATTAAAAAAATTCCAAGTTTTGCACGATTGCACAATGCAGTGAGTATATATTAATATGTCTATAAAATAATAATAATAATAATAATAGTAATATTGCTAAACAACACACAGCATGTGTATTTATGTAACTAAATCGTAGCCTTTGTGATTTGATAATCATAATCAGCCAAAAGATAATTGTGACTTTTTATCTCACAATTCTGACTTTTTCCCCATACAATTGCGAGTTTACTTCACACAATTCTGAGGAAAAAAAGTCAGAATTGTGAGATAAAAAGTCACAATTTCCTTCTCTTTTTTTTTCTGTGGCAGAAACAAGCGTCCAAATCACGGCCCCCAGAATATTTTGTTGTATGAATATCTGATCATGCAAAAAATGTTTTTGTGAAAGACTTTGTCCGGACGGGATTCAGAGCGATTAGATTTTTTTGATTCGATTTATTCAACAAATGATCTTAAACAGATACAATCATGCCAAAGGCAATTCATACACATTTCAAGACAAATTGTCGAGGATAAAATACACAAAAAAGCCTCAGGCTTATTTCCATTGTGGTCCTCTATATGCATAAAATAGTTCCAGTGGGTATAAAATCAAAAACAACACATCTCACACCTTTAATACACAGGTGTGTAATGATGATCAGAACACAGATGGAGTAGATCGAGTCCATCAACATCTCAAAGCTTCAGTCTTTTCCTCTTCATGGGTTCAACATTTCATTCAGTAACGATAGACATTTTGATTTATATGCTGTTTAATGTTGATGATCTTGTGTCAGCAATGCTTCTATTGCTTGTTTCTGCTTCTTCTTCACCTGTGTTTTGATCAGGAGCTTCTCTACTCTTTCAGAAGATGTGTAATAGCGCCCCCTACCGTATAACAGAGAAAACACGGATTGCCAGAAAATTCCGACAATGGCAGGGGAAGACTTAAAGGGGTCATATAATGCCATTTTCGTACAGGCTAATATAATTCTTTAGGGTCTAAATTAAAAGTTTGTAATATACTTTAATAAAAAATTCTCATTAGTATTGTAAGAAAACACTTATTTTACCTGGTCAAATACAGCTCTGTTTTCAGCACGCCGTTTCAGTGCATGTGCCTTTAAATGATAATGAGCTTCACTCACCCCGCCCCTCTGTTCCACAGTCTATGCTCTGTTCTGTGCGTATGTAACACAATAACCATAACGCGTTGTTCATTATAAACGTGGGATTATGAATTATATTCAGAACGTCGTACATAGAAAACATGCCATAATGTACCCTGAGAGTAAACATTAGCCGCATTCATTGTGAAGCTAGCGATTGGCAAAGATTAATATAAATATTAATATAAAGGTTAATAAAACATTACACTCACTTCAGTTCTTCTCGAGGTGCAGGAACACGAATAGTTGGTATCGATTCCTTTTTTCAGGAGCAGCTTCTTAGCAAAACCAGCTTTATACCTCCTCGAAAGCAGTCTGGTGTGAAATGACTCGCGCAAACATGAAAGCATTGACGTTGATCGTGGGGAATATTCCCTTCGAAAACAAACTCAGCCACTGCGTCTTCAGCGGTTCGGATTTAGGAACATTAAAATGACTGTTGTGTTCCTTATTGCACCCAAGAACAGAACACCACAATCGCTTAGACTCCATTCTGCTCAGTGACAGTGCTCCAGTGTACATTTCGGCACAACATCGGTCCGCGCGTGCATGATTGACAGCTCACTCACGAGCGAGGGCGGGTCTGTGTTGAAACGCTGCTGTCAATCAACAATCGTGGGAGGGGCGTGCGAGCTTGTGACATCATAGGCTCGAACGGCTCGATTTGAGGCAGGGGAAAACATATAAGGAGATTAAAACAAAACCACTGGATGGATTTTTATCATTATATGATGGTTGTGTACAGACACTGCCAACACACATTTCAATACAATCAACTTGTAAAAGTGCATGTACCATTATATGACCCCTTTAAGTATTAAAAAATCAAATATATGGCTTGTCATTTCATTAATATCACACAGAGGAATGTGTGCTACTCAGTACAGTATGCATTACCATTGCAAAGGAATGTTGATTGTTAGCTAACTACTAATTAATATAGTTTCATAATAATATTTCATACTATTTATTTAATTTTCAGTATTGTAAACAAAATGTTCATTCATTTTTTTCCTTTAAAAGAGTGTGCCTTTTCAATATGTAACACAGCATAAGAAAACTATAAAAAGAGCACATGCACATGCACAAGTTTTTCTAGTCTCAAAGCCAAATGACACTCAGAATCACTTCATGTTCCACGCGCACGTTGCTGGCAGTCACGACAACAACACAACCAAGCACAACTTCAGCAATGAAGAAGACTTGAACAAACGACATCACTCAAACTAATAACCGCATGATCTGACAGCGTCCCACAGCATATGTCATATAGACCGCACTGTAACCAGCTCTGAGCTCAGACCGCACAGATTCACGTCCTCGAAGATTAGCAGGCCATAGACACAGAGTACTGCCTTACAGAGATTACAGTACAACACTGTGTGTGTGTGTGTGTGTGTGTGTTCAGCCCTGCTATCGTCCCAGCGGATCTGAGCTGATTTAATGCAGTTTAAAGGCCTTTATTGTATACGTGGCTGGCAAAAGAGATATCTGTCATCCTATCCTTGCGGTCAATCTCATTTCTTCCAGTATCCCGAGGGATTCCAGATCCCAAGAGCCTTTGTTCTCACGGCATAAACTAGCACGGTTGTTTCTAGCTTCTGCTATACTAGGGTAAACACAATTACTGCTTCCAAATGATAATTAAACCCGCAACTATTTTCAATTATCATAGTGGGGTAGATGCCATAAAGTGCACAGGGACACGTTTATGACCGTTATAGTGGTTTCTGTCCCAGCGCGACTCGTGGCTAAATCACCATAAACTACAGCGGCTCGTAGATCAGCCTGATCATAAATACTCATAATGAAATAATATAATTAAATAGCAATCTTTACTCTGTGGATACTGGCAGAGTCACTTATGCAACAGTGTGACTGTACAAACAATCAATCTTAATATGCAAGGTTGTTTTTAATGGAGTTTGCATGAGGTTATAGAAAAAATAGAAACTTGTTATTTTGTTGGGAAGCTTCACTAGCATTTACAGGATTTATAAAATGTTTTGGAGAGAAGTCTCTTTTGCATTTACTTGATGAAAAATACAATAAAAACAGTAATATTCTCAAAAATTATTGTTTCCTATGTGAATATATTGTAAAATTGAATTTATTACAACGTTTTATTTTAGCTTCATGCATTCTTCTTTTTAATTTTTATCAACACTTGAATGTGGGTGAGAATTAATCAATCCATATAATGTTTTTTTTTTCTATTTTATAAATGATTTGTCATTTATTATTAATATGAAACTTTCATATTAACCCCTTCATTGCTGTGTTTTTTTCTGAATCATGGCTGATTTGTAGATTTCACAGCCAAAAAACAAATAATAATAATTCCCATTCTTTTCTATGGCAGTCATTTTTGACCGTGAGGAATACAAGTGACTGTTTTTTGGGATCATTTAACCCTTTTGATTCATGTCTACGATTTGTTCGTAGCTAATCCTACAAAAGTCACCATTTCGATGAAGTAGGAAATAATAACATTAAAAAAAAGTTACATTTTTGGGTCAAAAGTGACTGAAGAGCACCAATAGTTCAAAAACAACACTTTTCTCATCATTTACTAGTTGTTTCACACCTGTATGACTTTCTTTCTTCCACTAAACATGAACAAATAACTGTTTTCAGTACAATGAAAATGCATGAATCACATGGACTACTTTTGAGGTACTTTTTCCATCATTTCCGTCCACATTTCATTGTATGGAATACAGAGACTCTGGCATTTTTCAAAATATTCCTTTATTTTAATTGTAAATACCAGTTTACCGTAGCCATCACAAAAAGATCAATGCTTCAGTAGCAGTGTCAATATTTAATGAATCTATTGTTTCTGGGTCTCTTCCATCAGTCTCTGCCAGCTCTTCATCAGCTAAACGGCCTGTAGTTGTTAGTTCCCTTCAACAGTATAAATGCTCTCATCGTGGACAGAGAAAGATAGGACAACACATCTCTGGTTACGTGCCATCAGGAGGAAGGAAGTTAGTCTGTCATGTTCAACAGCAGAATGACTAAGCAGAATAAAGCCCAGGATCAGCGGCTCCATCTCTGTGACTCAGATCTATATTCAGGAGGACTGCATGAGACGCTGTACACAAGAGCTGACAACAAGGCTTTCATGATGACGGATTTCGGTGACACTTTATTTTACGGTGTTCTTGTTACATATGTTACATGTACTTACCGTAGTAATAACAGTAAATTATGCATAATTACATGCAACTAACCCTCAACCTAATCCTACCCTAATCCTACCCTATCCCTATAGTAAGTACATGTAGTTGCTTAATATTACTCTGTACTTAAATATATAATTGCACTGTAACACGGACAGCTTAAAATAAAGTGTAACCCAGATTTTATACATGGACAATTTGTCGTTCCACATGGAAAGGTGTGTGACATTAGCATTTGTACAGATTTGTGCGTTTAGACAAAAAAATTTGTATATGCAATCCACAATCTACGAAAAAAAGGGAGAGTTTACATGAAAGGAAGATGATATCTATTTTCTAAATGCATGTTACAGGTCTTATTATGAACAATTCATCTATGCATATGTTTACGGAGGATTCGTTTCAAAACGTCCACACTAGCGTTTCCGCGTTTTCAAAGTTTCTCATCCACACTGAAACCGCTAAACTCCCCTACAGTGCATGCGTAAACTCTCAGAAAAGCTCATTGAGATGGAACAAGACATAAGCAATTTATCACGCAATTCTTCTGGCAGGATCATTTTATTTAGCAAAAAATCCCACCATTGACCGATGCGTCCAGGTCGCACTCACTCACCATTATGTGTGAGTCACGCATCACTGCAAATGCGAGTGAATTTACTGTCATATTTGCAGGACTGTGATATGAAGAGTGTGCAAAGTAACACATTTTAGCAACTGTGTGAAAGTGAATAGCAGATAACAGGCACAATACTGGTATAAACATGAATATCTATGGATTCAATGTGCGTCACATGACTATAAACTTACACCTTCGTTTTCAAATACCTCTGATTTCACATTCTACATGTGTCCACTTTGGAGAGCGTTTTCATTGCTAAAAACACAGTCTCAGTGTGGATGGAAAGCCAAAAACATTAGTGTGGACAAGGCCTAAGATCTGTAAGCCCACATAAAGACCATGCACATCTTCACCCCAGAAGAGCCGTGGGAAGTGGCTCCTGTCAGTGAAGTGTTCTGCAGATGGCTTGTGATGATACGACGTAATGTGAGTGTGTTTTGGGCCACTGCTCTGCAGATTACTGATGAAAGCACCTTTGCCGTTTTGAATAGTGCATGAATGGAATTAGTGCATTAATCCTGCGTGTCCCCGGGCTCTCGCATGCCCTACTTTCCCAAAGAGAGCGGCGACCGTCCGTTCACTGCACTTGTTCCTGGAACTATTAGGAACTGTGGCAAAAAAATGTCAGTGAGAATTCAGGGAATGCTGAAAGAAAGGCAATACGATGATCCAGATGGAGACTTATAGCTTAAAGCTTTATTACAAAGCTCTTTAAAATGTAACATATAAATATGCATAAACATACACACACGCATACACACAGACATACATGTGTATATTTGACTATTCCAGAGGAATATTCCAGGCTCAGGTCAAGTTAAGCTACTGACATCCTTTTTGCCATATTGGTTACCACAAAAATGATTGAAAAACAGCGGAAATATGGGAGACAATTGAAAAGAATGGGGCCAATATTATTACTAAAATATTCCCTGTTTCAATAGTAAAGCCACAAGATGTAAAAAAAGAAAAGTGTTAACATGATTTTAGTGTGAAAATCACTTACTAACCTTTTCTGTGTGAAGTTATGTAATCCCTAAAACTTTTAAATGATTTTAAATTTCTGCTTTAAAATCCTTGCCCTTTGACTTTCACGGCATGTACTTCACTGTAGCCCTTTTTTTAAAGGAAAGGAGGGAAGAAATGTATTATTGTTCATGCCTTTGGCTGAGCTTTACTTGAACCGAACACAGAATATTCCCACTTAGACGGGAAAAGGTACAGAGACCGACCCCAGTTTGCTGTGGTTAAAGGATTAGTTCACTTTTAAAAAAACTTTTGCTGATAATTTACTCCCCCCATGTCATCCAAGATGTCCATATCTTTCTTTCTTCAGTCGAAAAGAAATGAAGGTTTTTGATGAAAAGATTCCAGGATTTTTCTCCATATAATGGACTTCAACAGGACCCAAACGGTTCAAGGTCCAAATGACAGTTTCAGTGCAGCTTCAAAGGGCTTTAAACGACACCAGACGATGAATAAGGGTCTTATCTAGACAAACCATCGGCATTTCACAAATAAATAAAAAAGTTGAAGTTTTATAAGTACAAATGCTTTCCTTGCTCTGTTCTGTGATGCGCGTTCGTGACTCACGTAATACACAGTTACGTTGAAAAGGTCACGCGTCGGCGGAAGTACCGAGTCAGTGTTTACGAATGTGAGGAAGGAGGACCATATACACATATTCAAATGTCTTTGTGTCAGTTTATCGTTTAAATGCCCATTTCGTGTGCGTATCCTGGGTGTTTTAATATTAAAAAGGCTAAAAGAACATTTTCTTCAGGACAGAAGCGTGACCTTTTCAACGTAATTGTGTATTACGTGAGTCACGAACGCGCATCACAGAACAGAGCAAGGCGAGCATTTGTGCTTATAAAACTTTTTTATTTATTTGTGAAATGCCGATGGTTTGTCTAGATAAGACCCTTATTCATCGTCTGGTGTCGTTTAAAGCCCTTTGAAGCTGCACTGAAACTGTCATTTGGACCTTGAACCGTTTGGGTCCTGTTGAAGTCCATTATATGGAGAAAAATCCTGGAATGTTTTCATCAAAAACCTTCATTTCTTTTCGACTGAAGAAAGAAAGACACAGACATCTTGGATGACATGGGGGTGAGGAAATTATCAGCAAAAGTTTTTTTACTGTGAAATAATCCTTTAACCTCAAACATATATTATTCCACAATAATAGACTAGCATAATAGTATTAATACAAATAGCAGGAAATGTTTCAGATTTCCATTATTATCTCGAGCTTCTCTTTCTGCTTTCCTCTTCCTCTTTCTTAATGCATTGGCTCCGGGGAACGGTGAGCGCAGCGATGCATCATCTCCTCCTCTCGTCTGTATTGTGCATGCAGTCTCAGGGTGTTTCTGTAATAGTGAGGGATGTATATCCTCTGTCCCACATCTCTGGATCCACAGCTGCGTTCTGCGGGCGTCCCGTGAGGCACGAACCCAAATGGAGTCTGAACCAAGAGTGTGATTGAGTCTGCACCAGATATACAATACAATGAACCAAGAGTGTGATTGAGTCTGCACCAGATATACAATACAACGACAGACGGACTGCAATCGGATGTGCTGAAACTCAACCTGTGCTGCTCAGAAATATCACCATTCCTGCACTTAAGGCAATCGATGCACATCTTTTCTAGAGAACATCTGAAATGAATAGGATGCTTTGGATATGAATATTGAGAATTAAGCCTCAAGCATTTCCCCTATATAACTACTCTAAATGTATTTTCAAACAAATGTATGTTTTAGCTTAAACATCAGTGACTTTACACTGTGAACCAATCAGTTTTTGGCACAAATTAAAGGGGTCATATTACGCTTTTTTCCATGTTCATCTTTCTTTAGTGTGTAATGTTGCTGTTTGAGCATTAAAAAGTGTTGTAGAGATATCCTCTATATCAGAGTCAGTGTTTCTGAACTCCTGAAACGCCTCCATTGTAGTCTTGAGTTTCTTCCGGGAACGAACACGTCACAATATTCCAATACGCCGACAATAGGAGGGGCTTCATAGAGACAGGAAGTAAACAGAGAGTTACTGACAGACTGGAAAGAGACGAGCCGCAACAATGGAGAATATCAACATTTAACCATGAAAACTATTCTAGTAGAGTTCATAAAAAGGGCATAATAGGTCCACTTTAATTCGTGTTGCATGCCTATGCATAACACAAACATATGACAACTAGCAACTTTAAAATGTGGTTCTAAAATCACATATGCATCTGACAACTACATGAAATAATAATCCGATTTAGTCCAGTTACTGTTGTTTGTAAGCTCAAGAGGGTCTAGAGCAATCCATCCACTGTTTCGAATACAGTGGAAACACACCATGCCAGCACATTTAGTGAGATTAATGAGCGACGCATGCTTGAGCGTGTTGTGGAGTGATGATGAGAAGCGTGACGGCTTCAGCTTGTGGTCTTCACAGTGGGTTTAAACACTGAGCTCTGGAGAGACCGACTGCCGCTGGAGTTTAACCTACACTGGTGACAGCCCATCACACGCGTAATGAGGACGGAAGCTGTGCCAGGGTGATTTACATTTGTCCACTTGGCAGGCGCTTTGATCCAAAGCTTTGTATCAGGGAATCAAACCCATGACTTTGGCTTAGGTTCGCTAGCACCTCGATCCTCCTGCAACATGTGACATACTGACTGATCCGGCACTGAGATTAATTAAAGGACAATTACGGTGAAAAATGAACCTAGGTGTAATTAACACATGGTTACAGAGTTGATTGTTCTCTGGGATGCGTTTTCATGATTAGCGATGGGCAGGAAGGGCAGGAAGTGATTTGCTACATTTAGGAAGCACTATAACAAACTCAAAATGCCTATGTTTTGCGTCGTTTATGGTCGCTCAAATCGATCAAACCGAGAAACACGAGGAGTTTTTATCGTGTACCAAAAGTTGTTGTTGTTCATATGGGGGAAAAAAAACAAGAAATTGACAGAAAAACACCGGAAAAAATGGCTTGCAAACCCACGTCTGCGGTCGGGAGGAGCCGAATCGGAAAATGCCCATGTGTGCAGTGATCACTTCGTCAAAGGTGAGTTAATACACCGTATGTGGCTATGTTTGTGTAAATAAAAGCCAAAGCAGTTGTAATTGTTGTTCGCTCTTCCCATTGGAATCTGTAGTGCTGGGGAAAAGTGATAACTGAGTACATGCACACACCAGGAGTGTATTCACCAACAGGGAGGCAGTGATTAATAAAAAAAAGAGCAAATATTTTTTCAATAACTTCCCTATATATATATATATATATATATATATATATATATATATATATATAAATAAATACACAAATGCATAAATAAATTAAATTAATTAAATTAATTTTCAGAGGGTGTCACATCACATTTGTTTCCAGTTATAAATAAATGAATAAAAAAAGCATAAATAAATATATATATATACATAAATAAAATAAAAAATGCATAAATAAATAAACAAATACATAAAAATAAATAAAATAAATTAATTAATTAATAGACAGAGAAATAAATAAAATAAATTAATAAATTAATAGACAGAGAAATAATCAACAAAGCAAAAAAAATAAAAAAATAATAATAATATATATATATACACACATTTCAGAGAGAGACCGGATCTCTTTTGCTTCACTTCAGACCGCATGTGGTGAATGTGAGAGAACGGCAAGATAATGTTGAACAGTCATGAGAGACAAGACAGCAAATCAGCCTGAATGGGTTAAACTAATGGAAATGGACGGTCCACCTCCAACGCAAACATCTCTCATCGCCTTCAGACACTGGATCTGTGAGTGAGACGGTTTTAGCAGCACTCGTCTCCGTTAAATCTGTGATCACCGCGACTCCTGCTGTGTTTACTGAGCATGTATTGACTTGTAGGGACTTTTTCCCAGTAAGTAGTTCTGTTTTTCAAGTTAACATTTGGCCACCATCACACAGATAAAACTGTTCATGTTTATCGGACCAGCCAATCAATCTATCTGAGTCAAATCAAATGCTGCAACTGGAACATTTGTTTTTAAAGTGGATACAGTATAATGTTTTTTATTTTTTTATTTTTTTATTTTCAGCTTTCTTTAGTGTGTATTTTTGCTTTTTGAGTTTTTGAGCTCTGCAAAACCAGTTATCCTCTATATCAGAGTCAGTGTTTCTGAACTCCTGAAACGCCTCCATTGTAGTCTTGAGTTTCTTGCGGGAACGAACACGTCACAATATTCCTCATTATAATAATTCATACACAGAATAAAGGGGCGGGGCCTGGTTGAGTTAGTCAGTAGTGTGTTAAACTGGCGGTTATGGTAAAGGTCCTTGAGTCCGAAATTTTCGTATGCGTTTATTTTTTCCATCATTCGGTGGCTCTGAATTGTCAAAACACCATTCAAAAGGCTTGCTATAGATGCGGAAAATGCAGAAAATAGAACCCGATCCAAATTTTTTTATGACGGACGAAAGTTTCGGAGGCAGTGTGTAAATGTGATGGACAAAACATGAGGTCGTATTTTTTTTTTAACATGCGAATATTTCGGACATGCATTTTGGACTCAAACACACTCGAAGCGCACAACTAATCACAACACACTGATCCCGCCAACCAATCAGAGCACAGTGTGCTTTTCAGGAGGAGGGGCTTCATAGAGACAGACTGGGAAGAGACGAGCTGCAACAATGTAACAATCTAGTACACAATCAAGACTGTAAAAGGGCATAATAGGTATACTTAAAGAGTGTAAAGCATTTATATCAACATCATGAAATGTGTGTGAATAAACATGAATTCCTTTGTCTTCTTGTGAATGACGAGAATGAGCTATATATTGCTCATGTGAATATTAGCTCATATTTTTTGGGATAGTGGTTCTCTGCTGCAGGAGCGTCTGCAGACAGGACTGTTACATTAACATGACAAAGTACCAGCCGTCTGCCACGCCGATAACCACAGTGACGGATGGAGAGAGAGAGTGTTTCTCAGTGTGGACGCTCCATCAAACGCACCAAAGAAAGAGACAGCACAGAATCCAACACGTTAGACCCTAAAGCCACTGTCACAACCATTCAAATGTAGAGCTACGCATCTCTCAGCGGTAACTGTTATTATACGCCAGAGTTTGATGGACAGCGAGTGTCGGAGCAAAATCTGAGCAATAAAACCTCTCCATTGGTCATATTACAGCAACAAACAGACATCACTGTCGTCGAGTTGTACAATAACACGGATTGTTCAGAGGCGTGTGGTGAAGATGATGCTGTTATTTCTACAAACCGTGACAAACGTCAGCAGCAAATCATGTGTCTCAGTCCACGCTGGAACACTCACTGCTGTTTTACTCATCTTTACAATTTAAACGACGCTAATTCAATGAAAAAATAACCATGTGGTAATATCTATTTTTTTGAAGGCACTGAATTCAATAGTTTACAAATAAAAGGTGCATCACCTCATTTTCTTTTTTGATTGACAGACAAGAATACTCAGAGTATCAGGTTTTAAAAATAAATGAATAAGTCAGACATCAGTACTATTGTTAAGTGATGGACAATATGTTGTATATTTTCCATTTGTGGGGAGATTTTTATTGTATGTAATGTGATTTGGTACGTTCCTGCCCAGGGACTGGAGATGAAATTGAGCTTTGTAGCTAATTCTGGGACCGTTTCTTACTGTCCATTGTCCCTGTCAAATAAAAATGAATAAATACATTTTAAAAAAGTACAAAAACAGGTTATAAAAAAAGGTTTTCAATCTTTAAGATGCTACGGATCCCCAAGTATAATCATCCTCATGCGAGGGACCCCCCTCCATATATATATATATATAATATATTCGTATCTAAAGACCCTATATATATATATTCTAAATATGTGTAAAATATTATTTGGAATATATATATACACTGACCTAAAGGATTATTAGGAACACCTGTTCAATTTCTCATTAATGCAATTATCTAATCAACCAATCACATGGCAGTTGCTTCAATGCATTTAGGGGTGTGGTCCTGGTCAAGACAATCTCCTGAACTCCAAACTGAATGTCAGAATGGGAAAGAAAGGTGATTTAAGCAATTTTGAGCGTGGCATGGTTGTTGGTGCCAGACGGGCCGGTCTGAGTATTTCACAATCTGCTCAGTTACTGGGATTTTCACGCACAACCATTTATAGGGTTTACAAAGAAAAGGGAAAAACATCCAGTGTGCGGCAGTCCTGTGGGCGAAAATGCCTTGTTGATGCTAGAGGTCAGAGGAGAATGGGCCGACTGATTCAAGCTGATAGAAGAGCAACTTTGACTGAAATAACCACTCGTTACAACCGAGGTATGCAGCAAAGCATTTGTGAAGCCACAACACGCACAACCTTGAGGCGGATGGGCTACAACAGCAGAAGACCCCACCGGGCACCACTCATCTACACTACAAATAGGAAAAAGAGGCTACAATTTGCAAGAGCTCACCAAAATTGGACAGTTGAAGACTGGAAAAATGTTGCCTGGTCTGATGAGTCTCGATTTCTGTTGAGACATTCAGATGGTAGAATGAGAACATGGATCCATCATGCCTTGTTACCACTGTGCAGGCTGGTGGTGGTGGTGTAATGGTGTGGGGGATGTTTTCTTGGCACACTTTAGGCCCCTTAGTGCCAATTGGGAATCGTTTAAATGCCACGGCCTACCTGAGCATTGTTTCTGACCATGTCCATCCCTTTTTGGCCACCATGTACCCATCCTCTGATGGCTACTTCCAGCAGGATAATGCACCATGTCACAAAGCTCGAGTCATTTCAAATTGGTTTCTTGAACATGACAATAGGTTCACTGTACTAAAATGGCCCCCACAGTCACCAGATCTCAACCCAATAGAGCATCTTTGGGATGTGGTGGAACGGGAGCTTCGTGCCCTGGATGTGCATCCCACAAATCTCCATCAACTGCAAGATGCTATCCTATCAATATGGGCCAACATTTCTAAAGAATGCTTTCAGCACCTTGTTGAATCAATGCCACGTAGAATTAAGGCAGTTCTGAAGGCGAAAGGGGGTCAAACACAGTATTAGTATGGTGTTCCTAATAATCCTTTAGGTGAGTGTATATACGTATATATATATATATATTTTTTTTTTCTATTCACTATAGTTCTACCCTGTAAGATACATGTATTTATTAATTTATTTATTTTGAATACTTTTTATTGCTTATTTATTTTCATTGTTTTAATTCATCTTTTTTCTTTTATTTGTTTATTTATCATTATTATTATTTTACAGATATGTTCTCTATTTTTTTCCACTTGTCCCAATTGGCCCAAGTCAACCGGGTCAAATCTCTAAGATATTCTCTATGGGATTTTTTTATGAATAATTTAGCATGTGTCTAATTCAGTCTTTGCTATAAATGACCTTTGATATCATGTAAATTTTAGATGCATAGAGAGATGATGTATGTATGTAACACAAATAACTTTATGGCATATTACATAAGCCATAAAAATAACATGCTCACTGTTAATCTTAAACGCTGCATATAACTCACGCATATAAAACGCTTGCATTGGAATGAGTCCCTGAAGTTCACGCTGACTGAAGAACCGCGTGTGTCATCTAATTATCCGTGTTTTCCTGGCTGCCGTGATAAAGGCCAAGCGAGGGCTTTGGCAGCACTGACTGATTGACAGGTCACTAAGGGCAGGTTGAGAGGCAGTGAGTTGAATGGTGTGCGGATGTGCAGTTGGTGTCTCTGTGGGCCGGCTGATGTGATGCGCTGAGACTGACTCGCTCTGACACTGAGAGATAAAGGTCATCAGAGCGGAGGGGAGGAGAGATGCGACACACTGTTCTCACACACACACACACACACACAAATCACGTTTACAGTACCACAGTGTTTCTTACAGTAAACCTAGTTACCATGAATCAAAATAGATCATTCTAGTTTTTTTATGGAATATTGCAGTGTTTATTTGAAATGATTTATCAGTGCACATCGTTATTGTTTTAATAATCTTGAATCAGAATAACTCCTCCCTCTTACAGCATCTCTTCTCTTCTCTGATGACGAGGGCGGGGCTATAACCTGTCACTCACATGAGATCAGCCAATAGCAAACCACAACCATCCAATCAATTCATCACAGACACAATCAAGCCCCGCCCACATTTGTTCTTGTTCCAGAAGCGTTTCACTCAGATATACGTCACAATAGAGAAGAAAAGCTTCACAACGACTTTATAAATGTATATATTATTTTAATGTATATATAATATATAAATTTATACATTATATAATAGGATTTTGATGAAAAATGTATGATTTTTTTTTTTCTTAGAGAAACCATAATTTCAACCAACTATATGTGGATGGCAGATTGATTCAAAATGTTTAATGTAAAATATAGTAAAGCAATCTAATTACTTTTAATACATGAAATTTATCTGACAGAGACATTGTGTTAGTGATATTGAAGGTCAAGGGTCAGGGTTAGGGGAGAGTTTTTGCTAGGTCATTGCAAACACGTTGTGAATATCAGAGCACTTCTGTATATTACTGTAATTCCAGCATGTCAGAAACTCTAGTCGCCTGGAGAGGAAATAAAAAGATTATGGTTATTTTGGGTTTGGGTCAGTCAGTTTGGGTCAGAGAATCTCATTTACAGCTGGTTTGGCTTCAACTTAATGCCCGTTCAGATCATAATGTCGATCGCTCTCGACTCCCTCTATTACACTGATTGTGTACCGTGCTGTGTATTGGGTTTGGAGTCTATAAGGCTGCATTTATTTGATGAAAAATACAGTAAAAAAAGTAATGTTACTGCAATTTAAAATAACTGTTTTCTACAGTATGTGAATACATTAGAAAAACTATATAAATGTCTTTACTGTCACTTTTGATCAATTTAATGCATCCCTGCTGAATGAACATATTAGTTTAAAAGGAAATAAATAAATAACTTGCTGACCCCAAATGGTAATGTATGTGCAACATGTTTTTGTGGTTCTGTATTTTACAATGCATATTGTATTGTATATTTTATACATTTTCCAAGTATATGTACAGACACAGTATCGCATTTGTTCTTTATCTCAGCACATAGCATTTAAAATATAAGATGAAAGTACGGCATGTCAAGCTTTTTTTTAAACATATTTATCATATTTTGTTGATCCTGGAACAACATGTAGTCCTAACCCTATTCCTACCCCTAAACCTAACCCTACCTATAACTTACCCCAAAAATCAGAGGGAAATGATCGGTGAATAACACTGAAATAGAAGCACTTAACCCTGGTTGTAAGCCTAAACTTAGCATAAACTGTAAACTCAAATCTGATTGGTTGATTGGAATGTTGATTCAGGAACATGTTGTACTTGATGAAATATGTCATATGAAATCAGAAATAATTGGACAGCTGCGCTGCTCTGATGTTTCATGTATCTGTTCAATCAGCGAGTTAACAAAAGGTCAAGTGCTAATTGTACCAGTTCTTCTTTCCGCTGACACCTGATGGGTCTCTAAAACCCCCAAAACATGTTCCTGCCCCTAAAGCAGAGACCACAGCGCTGCAAGCGTCAGAGTACATGGGAATCTGGATTAGAATCACCAATGGTCCGCAGTAAGAACATGCCGGTGAGATCAACATTATCAATGACTTTCACATAAACATATAATGTGAAATAAACACAATCATAAACACATTAGCCACTATGTCAAGACTATGGGCCCTATCTTGCACTCAGCGCACGATCTGAAACGCAAGTGTCAAAGCGCAAAGCGCAAGTAACTTTGTGGGCGGATCCCGGCGCTGTTGCTATTTTCCTGGCGGGATAAATGCCTCTTGAGCCTGGCGCAAATCTAAAAGGGGTTGGTCTGAAGTAGCTTCATTATTCATAGGTGTGGTTTGGGCGTAACGTGAAATAAACCAATCAGAGCGTCATGTCACATTCCCTTTTAAGAGCATGATGAACGAGGTGCGCTTGTTCCATGGCGCAATACTATTATAACGGCGCATTTACCAGGAGCGCTTCAGAATCGGTTCACAGCCGAGGAGATCGATGTTCTCGTCAGGGCCGTAAAAGAAAGAGAAGTGACATTGGGGATGGGACAAACACACCCAAATTAGCTTCGGTTATACATGCATATAATAATTTGGGTAAATATGTAGGCCTATAAGCTTTATGCCTATTTTTCCGATTGTCATGGACACAGCATATTAATACTGTGAAGCTGCTTTGATACAATCTCTATTGTGAAAAGCACTATATAAATATACTTGACTTGACTGGACAACAATGATTTCCCTCGTGTTTTAATATTTTTCCTTATAATAATGTATCATTTGCAAAAAGGAAAATGCATCTGTGTAGATGAGAGAATCATCTACAGTGTGTGCGCGTTGTTCACACTCTGTATTATGACCAAGCACGCGCGCTTAAATAGCATCTGAATGTACGCGCAACGCGCCAATGACTTTAGACTAGGTTTTTTCTGGTCAGTGGCGCAATTGTTTTCTGGAACTGCAAAATAGCATGAGGGAAAGTTTGCGCCGGAACACGCCTCCTCTTTGCGCTGAACCGCCCAGGGAGCGCAAGTGTATTTCTTAGTTAACCGACGTGTGTCTGTGGAGGGAAAAGTCCGCTTTGCGCGGGTGCAAAATAGGAATGATACATGCGTCGGTGTACAAAGTCAATTGCGCCGGGTGCAAGATAGGGCCCTATGTCTTTAGAACGAGCTTGATCATCTCAGTTAGGCCTTGTTTACACTGTCAGTGAAATGTGACCCAAATCCGATTTTTTGCTCATATGTGACACAGATCAAATGTGTTCTATGACGATGTAAACAGGATAAAAACGCATGCATTCGGATATTTCGAGATCGGTTTCAGGCCTCGTTCATATGTGGAAATAAATCAGATATAAATCAGATATGTGCCAATGCAACTGTCATGTAGGCAGATCGGATTTTCAGAGGCATTAGGCTTCATCTCCGCGGTTTAATGACGAGAGCAACCCCGACACACATCTGTGAAATGTCGTGATGTCGTATAAGAGGAATGTGGACACACGTTGACACAACATATCAAAGGTTGGCTATGGCTTGCTCATCCTAAAATTACGGACCCACTGCTCCTTGTTAAAGCACGCACGATCTCAAGAAAGTGTCAAGAAAGTGTGTATCTATAGCACAAATATTATTTCTCGTGCCATTTACGCCAAAAAGTGCATATGATATAAATGAATGAGGCATTTATATAGCGCTTTCAATAATCAATTGTAATTTCAATAATATGCACTTTATGGCGTGTAATACGCACACACTCCACACCCCTAATCCTACCCAAGGGGTTTACAGTGCGTATCATGCACGCAAAAACTATTTTCTCTCTAATCTCGCACACAATAACTGAAGCGTATGCGCTGCTGCAATGATGGTCCTTTTCGTCCTCCTCCGCCTCAAAATCATGCTGATGTTTAGCGAACTTCACATATATTGCAAAGCTAGCATCAAGCGTAACGTGTTCGTCCATCTGTGCAAGAACCCCCTTTAAGCATGCGTGATGTTTCAGATAGTATGTCAAGTGTAAACATGAATCGGATATGGGTCACAATTGAAAGAACGTGTAAACGGACAATCAAAAAAATCATATATAGGCAACAAATCAGAATTGGGCATCAAGACCTGCAGTGTAAACTAGGCCTTAGTCAAGTTAACATTTATACTTTTCAGATTCAAATCTACCTTTTTTAACCATTGATTATTGATACTACTGCAGCTGGTGATTATTGCTAATGCTGTTAATTATTGCTGCTGCTATTGATTATTTCTGTTGCTGTTTATTGTTACTGTTGCTGCTGATTATTGCTATTGTTGCTGCTGATTATTGCTGCTGCTAATTATTGCTACTGTTGCTGCTGATTATTACTACTGTTGCTGCTGATTATTACTACTGTTGCTGCTGATTATTACTACTGTTGCTGCTGATTATTGCTACTGTTGCTGCTGATTATTGCTGCTGCTGATTATTACTACTGTTGCTGCTGATTATTGCTGCTGCTGATTATTACTACTGTTGCTGCTGATTATTGCTACTGTTGCTGCTGATTATTGCTGCTGCTGATTATTACTACTGTTGCTGCTGATTGCCGGCTAACCCTAACCCCTGACATTGAAAATGAGAGGTGCATTAAAAAATCATTGCGAAATTCATGGCGTTGAGCTTTTGCTAGGTCATTGCAAACACGTTGTGAATATCAGAGCACTTCTGTATATTACTGTAATTCGAGCATGCATGTCAGAAACTCTAGTCGCCTGGAGAGGAAATAAAAAGATTATGGTTATTTTGGGTTTGGGTCAGTCAGTTTGGGTCAGAGAATCTCATTTACAGCCGGTTTGGCTTCAACTTAATGCCCGTTCAGATCATAATGTCGATCGCTCTCGACTCCCTCTATTACACTGATTGTGTACCCTGTTGATTATTGTTACTGCTAAAAGATACACAGACACACTGCTGTGAGCATGTAAGATACGCTGCTGCATAAATAGACATGCATAAATCCCATAGCAGATCGAGGCAGGTGGAGCTGGGGGAAGTGGAGGGTTTCAGAGGAACTCAGAGCGCTGCAGGATTAGTTTACAGCAAACAATGAACCAGACTATTTAAAAGTTGAGCAATCTCACTGGCTCCAGGATTAGTAAAGGGCCAATCAGCTTGTGCCATGCAGTAATGATGTGATTGCTTGCAGATTGCATGTAAAGGGTCAACCAGCCTGTGCCCAGATTTTAATGACCAAACAAGATATTTCAAATAAAGTTATGTTTTTAAAATATTTTTTACAACCTGAATGGTCACTGTGTAGAACAATTTGAGAAAAGTTGTCGCTGAATGTGAATGACTTTCTCTAGTCTACACTGAATATAAAGATTTTTTTCTATGATCACTTAATTTTTTATTATTTATCTAATCATGTATTTAGATAAAACAATGAAGTGCTCACATTAGCTATCCATAACATACAAAATTCCACCCTATAGGTAAGATTAATCAGTCACCAACATACCTTAACTTTTCTATATATAAGAATACATATCATCCCACATTCTAAAGAGAGAAAGAATGAATTATATTTTGCATATAGAAAATGAGTCCTATTTTTAGGATCAGTAAGTATTTCGCATTATGACAATCAATGACAATTGAACAATCACAAACACCCCAGTCACCATCATCTCTGTCTGTCTGTAATCCAACAGCCGTTTCCTGTTTGATGTGCGAAGATAATTAAACCAGACGAGCCTTCCCAGCAATTAGAGCTCATCAATACAAAATCCCTGATTACAAAAAACAAAGCAGCACGAGCCACAAACACAAGGAATCAAAGTCAAGTATCGACACAGCTCTGTGGATCATTCGGGCGTCATGCCTTTATCGCTCTCACTGATTGTTTAATTCTTCAATACTGATTTTAGAATTTCGATAAGGAAATGGAGAGTCAGTCGTTACGGTTCCACTAAAAGCCTTGATTATGGGATTCCTAGAAAATACGGCAGCATTTTTCTATATAAACCGACTGCAAAATTCACTCAAAACTCCCTCTCTAGTTCACACAGAATATTTATTGAAACTAAACCACAATCTTCATCAAAGTGCAAACAGTGTTATTTTGGTATTAATTAAATACTATTAAATGCTTTCATTATTATAAAAAAAAAAAAAGCTTTTATTTTCATATTTTCAGTTTTCATTTTAACTTAATTTGAGTAATTCTGTCATTTTATCATTATTATTATAGTATTAAAGTGTGAGTTTTTATGTTATTTATTCATCTTATATTTGTTTTATTTTATTTCAGCTTTATTACAATTAGCACATTTTTTTAAATTAGTTTTAGTTAACAATAATAACCCTGATTAAATTTTTTCATTAACATATGATCGTCCATATTTTTAAATAGGTTTCAAATTTTGACACCTATTTAATATTAATCAACTTGGTTTGGATGCGGTTACTCATTTCACATGTGAAAACGTAAAAGGCAACTTACGTAAATAAAGAATACTTAAAGGTACAAAAGCAATAGCAAAACCAGCCCGTTTATTCGGAAAATGATCATGAAAAACTGAATTATGAAATTGAAACCATGACTAACATGCTACAAAAGAGCAGAACATAAAGCCACAGTTCTGAAACACAAAGCTTCATGTTATAAAACAGATAGATAAATTGATTAAATTGCGCTTTCGGGAATCAAATCTTCTGACCTTATTCATAGAAATACAAAAATGAGACGAGACAGAACAAATCAAAATGAAAACAGATTTCAGTAAGGATCTCATTCTCAACTCACCATCTGAGAAGTGTTTGTCTAGGCTGGCATTTTCTCTCTCTGACATATAACAGACAGCAACACTTCCTGTTTTAACGGGAATGACAGGATGTTTGGGAAGCAGCACAAAACAGGAAGAGCTCTTATTCTGGGTAACACAGAGCAACATCATCTACTCAAAATCATCATGTGTGTGTGCAGATCTAAACATCACAGGCACTGCATTTTACAAATCGATTATGTTTTTGATTTAGTGACATAATCTAAACTCAAACATCAATGCAAAAAAAATGGTCCTTAAATTTGAAATTGGGGTTAAATTTGACATTATTAGAATCATCATTCAGTTTCAGCTGAACCAACCCAAATGCATGATACATTCATTTATCACATGCAAAAAACATTCCTTTGCATTTGTTCAATTCACCAAACATCCTCCACACTCTGTATTTTTTGCTCTCACAAAGAATGAGATGAACTGGAGCACATTTATGTACCATCCAGAGGGCTAAAAGAGTGTTTTGGGGGCTTTGTACTGTAGAATTATTGCCAGGTCAAAGGGGACAGACAAAACCACATCCCTCGGAGGTTAAAACACACACAGCAGCTTTATACTGGACCCGGATGCACACACTCCTGCTTTAAGGTGGATAAAAGAAGACTGTTTCCCCGCAGGTCTCTGGAGTTTGTCCCAGCTGCACCATTATGACAGATGTGAACCTGAAGGAGACTCACATGCACTCAACAAAAACACCCTCCATTATAAATCTCTGTACTAGAGCTTGTGTGATCCCTGAAGTGTCAACTAGACTCGGCCCTGTGAAGAACTCATCCACACGATGGCAAACCCGTCTCCACACCGGCGGGACTCCAGATCAACTGGATAATATTCTGATTGTTCCAATCCAATCTGACCTCTGACCTGTAATGCTGTCTGAATCATAATCATACGCTCGTTCGTTGGCAGAGACTGAGTCTGGTTTCTCCCTCCATTCGGTCACTGGTGCAGTTTTAGTTCCTTCACTGTCGCCTTTTCCACATTTGTTGCCTTTGGCTTATGGCTTGCTTAGTTGGGGACATTCAATTGAACATTTAAGATAATATTCAACAATATTCAAATCTGCATTGACACCCTTATATGAGAATTGAACTGAGTTGGACGATGACATCACGGTTATATATATATATATAAATTAACTAAATTAATAACTTTTTTTACAACAAAATGAACATCACTGAACTTACTTAAGTTGGGCAAAACAAACTTTGTTGCATCTCTGTAAATTACAGTTATCTCTGTAAATCTGCTTTGAAACAATCTGAATTGTAAAAAGCTGTATATAAATAAATGTGGCTTGACTTGACTATGATGGTATCGTTTAAAAAAAAAAAACCTAAAAAGATGTCCCAATACATACACTACAAATCACTGCAGTGTCCAGCAGAACACAGCAACAACTTTTATTCCTTTTCACACACAATTATGATAACGTTTTGACATTTGCATTACATAACCAGCTCCGTATGAATGGCTTTTCTAGTTCAGTAGCTCACCTGGTCCATACAACAAGCAATGTAATAAATAAAACATTATACTAGATCACATTCATGTTTCTGATCAAACTGAACACATTTTTAGCTCCACTCACTGGACATTTGACTTGGAAAGTTTTGTGAACCATGCAATATTGTTTAGCGTAAATGGCATGTTTGTCCAAAAAGCCTGGGTTGCTCAGTTTATACTGTAGTAGATATTTCCAAGCAGCTTTCAATGGGCTGGACTCATGGGCGTCGGAATCATTGTATATTGGTGGGACAAGACCCATCCACTTTTTAAAGTCCCCCTGTAGTCAATCCTTTTATCCCTTAAAACTCATCTTAGATCACCAAAATGAAATATTAAAACGTTTTTTTCCTTGAAAAAAATGCCTTAAAATAGCTTGAATGTAACTTGACACCCATGTCTCATTTAGTATACCCTATTCTATGAATATGCAAATGAGCCCCGCCTCCACTCACTCAGAGATCCACTGGTTGACGATCACACGTTGATCTGATTGGTTACAAGGTCGTTTGTGACGTCAGAAACACCAGCGATTTCACACCGTGTCTTTGGTTCACTGCAGTTTTAAGGAGAAAATACTCTGTCCACTTCTTATACTGTCTATGGCAAAAGCTCACTGTGTGATGAAGCTTTTAGAAGGCATGTAGAATTACCCTAAAATTAAAGATATCTGGGAAAATGCCCGTTTTAGTTTTTGTCCCATCATATGATAGACCTATTAAGGAATATAACACGAGTAACAAGAGCAATATCACAGATGTTTGTTTTTGTTATAGTGCAAATGTGATATTGATTTTATACAACTTTTTTTTAGACACAATATTGCCTGTTTACAGCTCAATTTTGCCAACGAAAATATTTCACAAACACACAGCAATGTTTCGTTATATTAAATATTAAAATTAATATAACGTTCAAATTAAATTTAACACACAGCAATGTTTCGTTACTGAATGAATCTGAATTTTGAGCGAATAAATCGAGTGAAACAATGATTCAATGACTCATTCATAAAGTAAGTAATTTCCTTCATTCCTGAATGAATCAGCCGTTTGAATGAATCTAATGTATGACTCAATGACTTACTCATTTAGACATTTACCGTCACCTACAGGCAGTTTTAGTTTCTTATTTAGAGTTTTACTTCATTAAATAATAATCTTTTATTTTGGAGATAGTTCACCCAAAAATGAGAAATTCTGTTTATATACGTCTTTGTGTATGTTTACGTCAGCAGAGAGAGGAAGAGACAAACATAAGAGGAGCATTTATATGATTTGCCTGTAATTGAGTGTTTGGCCTGACAGTGTATTGACTGGTTTATTTTCTTTAGTGTGTGTGTGTGTGTGTGTTGGCAGGGAATGATTTAATAAGGCTGTATTTGTGACATCCGCGTCCTCTAAATGACTGGCACAGTGTTGACACGTAAACATCACAGCAGCGGAAGCTTTAGTCAGATGAATTCACTCGCTCCGGCTCAACAGACGTCAGACACACGAGAGTTGGACAGCGGGCACTGGTCTAACCGCAGCTGAGTTTAATTTGAATTTATGTAATGCACACGTTATTTGTGGCATTGACAAAGCATGTTTGCACGTTTCCAGATGCATACATTGTGTTTGAAAAGTTTAGGAAGCTAGATATACACTAGCTGTTTCTTCTTGGTTTCAGAGTTACATTCATCAAATATTTTGTATTCATTACTTTTGTACAAATTCTGCACACGTTTTCCAATCAACCAAGCTTTCGGCTATAGTAGAGGCACTGCATCGATGGCAGAAAAAGGTTAACTCAATATTTAGCTAACTGAAAAAAGCAAACAAACTAAACAGCAAAAAGGAACTACTTTAAGCCTGTAAAGAGCTGGATGATGACCTCTCGTGCAACACTCCTCTGAGCAGAGCATGCATATTTACCAACGAGATGTTTACCAGCTAAAGGTCTGTTTGCAGGGCAAAAACACTCAAGGCTTCGATGCTAATGCCTATAATGGAGCGTCTACAAAATCATCCTCCACTGATTATAAATTAACCTCATTACAATATCCTAGTTGCCAGTAGGTTAAACAAGACTGTGAACAACAGTAGCTGTACAAACTATACAAGTATATAAGAAAAAAGAATATATATTATTGAATGCAAGATTGTTTTGAATCAAAACTTTTTAACGGTATAGTGGTCGAATAATAACCAGGATTCTAGTCAATTCCTGATGTATGAAATACAGTCCCATCCATTGTTATTTTCTTGAATATTCCAATCAGAAATATGTCACATTACAGAAGTTAAATGTGTTACAAATGCTGTTTGATGTCATCTTTAAGGTTAAACGTATAGTTATTTGATCTCTTTCAGGACGATCCACACAGGAGCTCAGTGGATGGAGCTGAGACCACGTCTTATCTCTCCTCAACAGCTGGACTGATGTTTTATCCCCATCCAACGACACACACCCGGAACACAGGAAGAGTCCAGGGTCTTCAAGATTTCAGATATCTGTTTTGTTTGCTTAAGCTTGTATTTCAATTATGATTGCACAAAAGGAGTGAGAATGTAAAGGAAAATTGGTAACACTGTTAAGATTAGTAAGTGATTTCTGACATTTGAAAGCGACACCCAAACAATCACACCCCTCCTTCATTGCCTCGCCCCAAAAATAACAAACACACACTGCAAACCAACAGCTGGCCCTAATGCAAGTATAGATTAATTAGTTATTCAACAACATCAACAGCATATATTGCTTCTGTAAAAAAGCAACTATGTTACTAATGTACCGACCAGACACAACTGTTTCCAGGTCTTCTCGCTCTCTAACGTCTCTCCAGCACTTTTCTAATATTAATGCGGGTCCTAACATTTACATACATTTATGCATTTGGCAGACACTTTTATCCAAAGTTACTTACATTGCATTTCTTTTGTACACATTTTTACATTCTTATCAGTTCTCAGTTCTTGAGATTCCTAAAGATCTTGCCTGATCGTAAACCTTCTTCTTACAACTATATTCTTCTGACGTTTTCATCTTTGGTAATATATCAGCCGTCTCTCTTTCTACAGTCTTTCGTTAAATCTCACTCTAGCTCACTCTCTCTCCTCCCATTATAAGCGGACACGCCCCCTACTGCTGATTGGCTCACTCTCTTTCTCCTCCCCCATTATGAGTGGACACGCCCCCTACTGCTGATTGGCTCACTCTCTTTCTCCTCCCCCATTATGAGTGGACACGCCCCCTACTGCTGATTGGCTCACTCTCTTTCTCCTCCCCCATTATGAGTGGACACGCCCCCTACTGCTGATTGGCTCACTCTCTCTCTCCTCCCCCATTATGAGTGGACACGCCCCCTATACTGTTCCCTTTGGCTTGCTCAGTTGGGGATATTCAAATTAAATAACCAATCATTAATACCATTGATCAGCTCTACCAAACGTGGAGGTCTTTTTTTCCAGTAATAAACAAACATTGTTAAGTTGTTTTGATTGATACTGTGAAGCTGCTTTGTTACAATCTGTATTGTGAAAAGCGCTATATAAATATATTTGACTTGACTTGACTTACTGCTGATTGGCACACTCTCTCTCCTCCAATTATAAGCGGACACGCCCCCTACTGCTAATTGGCTCACTCTCTCTCTCCTCTCCCATTATGAGTGGACACGCCCGCTACTGCTGACTGGCTCATTCTCTCTCTTCCCCCATTATGAGTGGACACGCCCCCTACTGCTGATTGGCTCATTCTCTCTCTTCCCCCATTATGAGTGGACATGCCCCCTACTGCTGACTGGCTCATTCTCTCTCTTCCCCCATTATGAGTGGACACGCCCCCTACTGCTGATTGGCTCATTCTCTCTTCTGCCATTATTAGCGTACACGCCCCCTACTGCTGATTGGCTCACTCTCTCTCTCCACCCCCATTATGAGTGAACACGCCCCCTACTGCTGATTGGCTCATTCTCTCTCTTCCCCCATTATGAGTGGACACGCCCCCTACTGCTGATTGGCTCATTCTCTCTCTTCCCCCATTATGAGTGGACACGCCCCCTACTGCTGATTGGCTCATTCTCTCTCTTCCCCCATTATGAGTGGACACGCCCCCTACTGCTGATTGGCTCATTCTCTCTCTTCCCCCATTATGAGTGGACACGCCCCCTACTGCTGATTGGCTCATTCTCTCTCTTCCCCCATTATGAGTGGACATGCCCCCTACTGCTGATTGGCTCATTCTCTCTCTTCCCCCATTATGAGTGGACACGCCCCCTACTGCTGATCGGCTCATTCTCTCTCTTCCCCCATTATGAGTGGACACGCCCCCTACTGCTGATTGGCTCATTCTCTCTCTTCCCCCATTCTGAGTGGACACGCCCCCTACTGCTGATAGGCTACAGGTGTGCTGTGCTGCTCGGACTGGGGTGTGTTTCCTAAAAACTATGGTCACAAGTTCCATTGAATTTTGTTGGAAACGACTAAACTTTGAGCCAAATCGTTGCTTAACCGTTCCAATCCGTGCCATATAATTTATGTTATTTTTAATTATTGATTACATTTTTGAAGTTATCCCATCTTTTATCAGGGTTTAAAATGTAAAGATTTTTAACACAGAACTGAGCAGAACTGTAAGTTCCACCTGGTTGTATCTTAAAATGAAGTCATTCAGCCATTCATGTTTGTAAAGAAATGGTCCACACCAGCCTGACTGACGCGTCCTACTTGCTGCCCAACTCCACTTAGTGTTGTTCCCTCTCTGTCAGAGGGATCGCTCCGTCATGTACCCTGCCTGCGGGTTTTCCGAACCTGCCGTCGTCCTGCGTGACAGTGAGGATGATATATGAAATCCAGACTGGCAGGCAGAAAGGGGAGTCTTACATGAATGTGGCCCATTGAATAATTGCTGGTTTGTACAAGAATAAATGCATGCAAACATGCTCTGTAATAAATCTGTCATATTACGCATTTGAGTCTTCCTTAAAGACAAATACATGGTAGAGAGAGCAGTTATAAAAGGCTGGGTTTTTAAGCTTTTGATGGATTTGTCTCACAATAAGCCTCCAGCAGATTAAAGCATGTTAAAGTAATGCTGCTCACACACACTGGACACACTGATGTGTGTTTGAATGGAGTCTGTCTGTCATGTAAGACATGTGCTGCAGATTTACTGAGTGGCTTCAGGCGAATGATGTTTAGAAGAAACACCAAATAAAACATCACTAGTGTATCTATCACTGTTATCCTGTCAGCTCGAGGTCGAAGCAGGGATGAAAAAGCAGGATTTAAGTGCAGCAGTTTATTAATACCAAAATCTAAATACTCAGGTTATTTTAGACTCCCAAAAAACACCAACAGGACAACCACAATAAAACAGACGAGAGTGGACAACCAAGACTACAAACTAAGGGGCCGTTTACACGACACAGTTTTTAACTAAAAACGTAAAACTTTGTATTCGTTTTGGCCGTTCGTTTACACGACAACAGCGTTTTGGGTTGCTGAAACCGCAATGTTTTGAAAACTTCAGTCTATAGTGTTTCATCGCCATCTAATGGCCTGGCAGCAGAATACAGCGTTTTCAGTCGTTTTAGCGGATCCGTGTGAATGGGGATTGTTTTGACAATGGCGTCGTCTGTACGTCAAAAACTTCTCCGCTTTAAGCATATACACATGTAAACGTGTAAACGTATTCTAAGGGACATCAATACTAAAGGAAATCAATAAAAGGAAATGAGAAACAGGTGCAGGTCGTAATCAAACAATGAGTAACCAAGGAAACAAATTCAAACAAAGAAAACTGAGAAAAACCAACTCAAACACAGACCAAATGTGACATATCCATTTTATTACATTCAAATACACTACAGTTTAAAAGATTATAGTGTGTAAGAATTTTTTGTTTTTTTTATGTTTTTGAGTGTCTCTTCTGCTCACCAAGGCTGCATTTGATCCCAAAAAAAATACAGTAATATTGTAAAAAAAAAAAGATTACTATTTAAAATAGCCTTTTCTATTGTAATATATGTTAAAATGCTATTTATTTCTGTGATGAAAGCTGCATTTTCAGCATCATTACTCCAGTCTTCAGTGTCACATGATCCTTCAGAAATCACTCTAATATGAGGATTTGATGCTAAAAACAAACATTTATGCATCATATTACATCACTTTATTAACTAAAATAAAATAGATATTTAAATGAATTACATATGTTACATTTGAATTAAAACTACTTAAGTGATCAATTGCATATCAATATTTGCTAAGAAAAGATCCTAAATTAAGATTCATAGAGATTACATTATTGTGTCAGCCTGAACAGACAGATAGTGGCTTCAGAAGTCTATATGTTGTTTGTTTTGTCATATTATTGAGCATCAGTTTATCACTGTATTTGAAGAAACGTCAAGTCTGTATTTCAAGTTTGAATTGCTTCGATGGAGAATTCCTGCTTCTGATTCTTGATTTTCAGTCAAAAGTCATTTTCCAAGAAATGCTACAAACACTGACTTAAAGAATTAAATTAAATTCAGTGTTTTTGTATGTTGAAAGATATCTCTGAGCTGTTTAAACGACTGTCTGACCATTAGATCACACATTGTTTGCCTGACCTTTCCCCAAAAAGGTCATCGTTTCATTAGCCTGTTCGTTTAAGACGTTCAAGGCCGAGTCGATCAATACGCCTCTAACTGAAGGACAAGCGCTCGGTCTAAAATACTCAAGCCTGTCAATATCAACAGCACTGTCTGTCCATCCGCAAGCCAAGACGACTGTTCTGAACAAACTCTTTAGACATTTTTCTGAGAAGCTTGCCACACTAGATCAATACAAAAAATACAGGATCAATGAGATATCGAGCCCTGCCGAACACAATTCATCTCGGTGGAATCTCACACATTAGCGCAGGAACACAAAGATCTAGTTGTGCTCTGCTGAATTCAATTTATTTTCACACGCCGCCTAACTCGCTCCATCTCACATCCAGTCCCGCCTGAACCGAACCTGTGCGAGGACAAACCATTACAACCTCTGACCTCAGAGTCTCCGTGTCTCATTCCCGAGGCCATCCGCTACACATAATCCCCACGTGTGCCGGTGAAGCACTTATTTAGTTTCGTCTGACCTTAGTTACAATTTTTGTTCTCCACACCTAAACCCGAGAGACAGGTGACGCTGAGGTCAGGATTATAGAGCGCAACACACTGGTGATTTCCTCAAATAACTCAATTCGTTTTCTCCACAGGTCTGTTTAGGCCGTTAGCCTGCATTATTTCAACTTAGTTTTAAAATAGTTTAATTCGTGGTTAAAACCTACATTACCCATGATGCTGTACAGAAAATTCCACCAATCAGAGAGTCAAAACAAGGAACAGTTAGCTCCGCCCACTCCCATGAAGCACCACAAAACGGGTCGGTCTCCTCATGCTCTTACATATTTGAATACTTATGCATATTTTGCAATAAACTTGGAATATATATATATATATATATATACTGTATATATATATTTTTATATAATCAACATTCTTAAATGCTGTTCAGTTGCGCTGCTTCATATTTTTGTGGACCCATGATTCATTTTTCCAGGATTCTTTGATGAGTAGAAAGTTCAAAGCCAGGATAGCATTTATTTTAAAGATTTTTTTTTTATTTTTATGATTTCAATGTAATGCTTCATTGCTGTAATAATAAAGTAATCGTAAAACAAACAAAAAATCTTACTAAACCTAAACTGTTGAATGGTAGTTTTAATATTTTACTATAACTATCAATCACTTAATTAGCTAAAATAAATAAAATAAAATGAAACAAAATATATTACCAAAATATATCTAAACTTTGTATTAAAACGAAAATGCAATGCAGAAAAATTTCCTCCAACATATCAAACATGTTTCACGGTTCGTTGTGCTCATCATAAAAGCTGTATTCAAGTCATTGTTTGTATGGATTGCATTTCAATTTGTTTTTGAATTAATAAATACATACAGAAAAAACTGTCATATCGTTGACCCAGATACAACTTCTCAATCTTTTACTAAATGATGCCCTATAACAAATATATTTGAGCATAAAAGCCCTTCTGCCCTTTACGATATTTCAACCACACGAATCAAGAAATACAATTTTATAAACCGTGCTCCCCCAATCAGCTTATATCTCTTTGCATTTATTACTCGACTGAGTGTATTCATGGATCATGTGGTTGCTTAATTGACCAAAACATGAATCATCGTTTGACAGGCATTTGATCAGAAACGCCACTGAGATGAAACAATTTAATTAGGACGGCAGACTTCAGATTGGTATCGGCTGACAACTGAAAGAGTCTGTGCAGATATCAACCTGTTTAAAGCTTCATCCTGGAGAACGTTTGAGCTTTATGCTGATATAGAGCACGTCATCAGTGTGCATTTACATAATTAAAACAGATCAAAACAGAAATGATCACTATAGGATGTTTTGAAATTAGACTGTAATTGCATGTCATCATTCAAACAAACTAACCGAAGGATTCTGTGCTTTGATGAGCATTTTGCATAATTGACTACATGCAGTAATTAGTGAGGTTCAATTTCTGACGTGAAATCATAAAGAAATGAGCAATAACACTGCAAAACATCCCGACAGACCATTCAACAGACTATAACTCACGAGTGAGAAATATAACATGGTAAAGGAGCTGAAGGACTGATAAGACAACATTAAAAACACGAACAAGGAATATTAGTTTGATTAGTCTCTTGTTAAGTGCTTGTAAGAGAAAATCTATAATGCACTTTAGTCAAACACAATCCAGGAGATTCTCATTAACATTTACAAGAGATGTTGTGTCTTAATAATATGACTCCTGGATACAGGGCCGGATTAAGAATTCAGAGGCCCCTGGGCACAATGTCTTGTAGGACCCCCCTTAGGCAGGCCAAATATATAGTTTTTCCAAGGACATTTTAATTTGGCATTAGTTTTACTGACTTAAAGGAAATTTGTTGTACTATGCTGGAGTAAAGTTCATAAATGATGTTTCTTTCCCATAGGATTTTGTAAAATGTTGGGTGGACCTCTGTCTTTGTGGGGGGGTTCGGGGGCATGCTCCCCCGCAAGAAAGTTTTGTAAATTTGAAGGTTAAATGCATTAATCTGGTGCACTTTGAGAGCTTCCACCGGCTTCAACCCATGAACTGTGCACATTGAACAAAGAAAAAGCATTGACTCAAACATCTTTTTAGTTATGATATAGAGTCTCAGTCTACATTACATTATCACTGGTGTTTTAGGATGCCAAACAATTATTATAATAATGATTTCTATAATTTTCAAAAATTCCTATGACGTAAAATACATATAGCCTATAAATGTACTGTATAAATGAAAATTAATATTTCAAAAGTATATTTTACATTACACTATAGCAGGGGTTCCCAAAGTAGGGGTCGCGACCCCCGGGGAGTACATTTATAGGCTATAGGCTATGTATTTTACGTCATAGGAATTTTTGAAAATTAGAGAAATCATTATTATAATAATTGCAATAAAAGCAAAAAAAAAAAAAAATTATATATATATATTGATAGGTGTAGGTCATTCGTACGAATTCATACGAATTTGGTAACTCGTAACATATGCACGCTTTAGCAAAAATCGTAAAAATTTGTACGACTGAGGTCGAATTAGCCACCTCATAAAATGTATACGCATTGCCATACGTGTTGTAGCCATTAAATAGACCTAAGTGCATTTAGTTTCATATTTGTTAAAATATTATAATGTTATTTTTCCCCCATATAGGCTATGTTGATTATGAAAAGCGAAAAGCGTAAGATAGGATGCGCGATATATCGAGATACATGGTCAGACATGATTTTGGCCACTTAATTAAGTTTTGTTTTGTAGAAAGCCTTTCTTTAAAGTGAATTTCGTTTTGTATAAATTGTATCTTAATTTTAATATTTTTTTCATCAACCAATTACCTGAATTTAATAAATAAGAAGCAAAATAGACAATATAATCATCAATCAAAACGACATGGAGGCGCGGGCGCGGTCCCTGGCTGGCATTGCACGTGAACTGGAGCGCATCTCATCATAAATTAACCGAAACGCAGCGTATGCCTCACAGACATGAGAAATCTATATAGAAATCTTGAAATGTCTTTAAACAAAACAATTAAAAACGAAAATAAATAGGATAGGCTACTCTCTGATTATGTAATCAATTAGGCTACATGCATTTCTCTCTATAGGCGCGTTCACTCAGAGACATGTTGGATTGTGTAGAACGCTCACCGAATTCTGATTTAGGCTAAAAATAGGTTCGGCGCTTATAGCGGTTTGGAAAGGAACTGGAAAGCACTTGCAGTAGGCTACATTTTAAACAAGGAAATATAGCGATTTGGCATGAAACGTTGATGGAACAGTGAATAGGTTCAGTACACAGCAAAATGACATGACAAACTCATTTTTTTTTTAGTTTTGAGTTTATCGCGTTTTGGAAAAGAGCTCTTCACGTGTTATTTTGTGTTGTAAGTATGCCTATTAGTGCGTGTGCACAGTTTAACGCAATGTTTGTACACTTTAACCACCTCCGAGGATAGTTGGGGTCGCGAGTCACTCACACCTTTAGTTTGGGGGTCGTGGGCTGAAAAGTTTGGGAACCCCTGCACTAGGACAATTACAATACTTTTGTCCTAATTTCTTCACTTGCAAGAAAAAAAAACCCCTTGAGCTTTTATTTTGGAGAAAACACCAGATCACCATGCTGATCGCGTGAGCAAAGAGCGCACTTCTCTTTAAATCCCGCAGCACAAACAGTTTGCCTATATAATATAGGCTACTTAATTAAAGTCTTGTGCTGTTTATAAAGGCATAAAGCCATATCACGGTTTCGATTTTAATTTGTTGGCAAAATATAACTCTAGAGACCTTTATGTTAGGCTATACATTTCACATCTCATTTGTGTTGGGAAAAGAGCGAGTTCGGCAAAAGGCGGATTCGAACACAGGTCGAGCGCGTCTAGAGCTGCTATCAAGCACCTCACGCTCTACGACACTGTAGCTAATTAGTGGTGATCGTCTTTTTGCTGAAAAGACAGGCACTTAGTGCAAAAATACGCTCCGTTATCGGAAATGTAAAAAAAAAAAAAAAAAAAAGTCTTCCCCTCGCTTGGGCCCCAAGTGCGCATGGGCCCCTGGGCCCGTGCCCATAATGCCCATTGGGTAATCCGGGCCTGCCTGGATACATAATCAATGCACAAATCATTCATACAGACGAATCAACATGCCAATATACACGTTTACAGTTATTGAGGTTCTCAGTTACTGAATCAAACTATAGTCATACGTCTAAAGCATTTATTAATCTTAGATTTATTAATCTATCTATCTATCTATCTATCTATCTATCTATCTATCTCTCTCTCTCTCTCTCTATCTATCTTCACACCTAAACCCGAGAGACAGGTGACGCTGAGGTCAGGATTATAGAGCGCAACACACTGGTGATTTCCTCAAAAAACTCAATTCGTTTTCTCCACAGGTCTGTTTAGGCCGTTAGCCTGCATTATTTCAACTTAGTTTTAAAATAATAGTTTAATTCGTGGTTAAAACCTACATTACCCATGATGCTGTACATAAAATTCCACCAATCAGAGAGTCAAAACAAGGAACAGTTAGCTCCGCCCACAAAACGGGTCGGTCTCCTCATGCTCTCAAAATGCTTATGCATATCTTGCAATAAACTTGGAATATATATATATATATATATATAATATTTTTTATATATATAATCAACATTCTTAAATGCTGTTCAGTTGCGCTACTTCATATTTTTGTGGACCCATGATAAATTTTTCCAGGATTCTTTGATGAATAGAAAGTTTAAAGCCATAACAGCATTTATTTTAAATAGATTTTTTTAATGATTTCAATGTAACGTTTCATTGCTGAATAAAGGTATTAGACCATTCAACAGACTATCTCTGGTCTATAACTCACGAGTGAGAAATATAACATGGTAAAGGAGCTGAAGGACTGATAAGACAACATTTAAAACACGAAACAAGGAATATTAGTTTGATTAGTCTCTTGTTAAGTGCTTGTAAGAGAAAATCTTATGATTGTCTGTCTGTCCGTCCATCTCATTAGTATAAATCAGTATACTGTCACAAACCGTTATATCACTGCTGAAAATCAGGTTTGCATTATTAAAATGATTTTGCTTTTATTTTGTGCAAAAATAATTAATTTTTTTTCTTACAGACGTGCATCAATCCAGTTTCATTGCAATTCATGAATTTTTTTGTTGTTGCATTGGCTAGTTTAATTAGTTACATTTGCACCATTTCTCTATGATAAGCAAGCCTCGACCCGGCTCACCGAGAAACACAAAGGCTCCTGTGCAACATCACTCTCTGAACTCTGTCTCGAGCCCCGGCCGGTGGTCAGCGTCCCCGTGAGGTCTTGCGGTGGAAACGCTCAGCCGAGGGAATTCTGCGCTCGGCTTTGTCGTGGCATAGCTCTACTTTCTGCTCTACTTTCTGCTCTAGTTTAGTGATCTCATTCAGGTCCCGTTTGTCCTCTTTGAGCTGCTTTTAGCTCGCTGATGTGTCCTCAGGTACATGTCCAACGTCATGAGATGTTTCATTTGTTTGAGTTCACTGAAAGACATTTTTGTTTACAAAAGCTTTTCTAATTAATGAAAACTTAGACAAAACTTAGATAAAATTGATGCAATTAAGCTCATAATGCAAATAAACTCATCAAATGAATTGCTCATGATGCATATGCATAAAATATGTGGCGTATGCTGGTTTTAAGTGCAATAAACAGGCATGTAAACATTTTAAAGGCATCTATTCCACTCTGACTGAAGTGCACGTGTGTTTGTGACGAACACGGATGATATTTTCATGTGCAGATTCATAAACATAGCAGTAAAGAAGGCATCAGATTTCATGAGTTCATGTTGACAACGTTACACAACATGGTGGACGAAAACATCGAAATAAAGATACTTGAAGACACCTAAAAAATCCAATACGTCCATAGAAATGTGTTTTGCATGACACAATAAGATTAAACCAGTTCCCAGTAACACCAGCTGTATGTGAGCTCATCATTCATCCTTTGCACATGTGAATAATGCGGTAAAAATGACCATAATTCTTAGTGAATAAAGAGAATAATGAAAATTGCATGTAAACAGGAGTGAAGAGGTTTGCTCTGTTTTTTAAACATTATTAGGAAGCTTTTTAGTTACTACCTGCAAATGTTGTAACTAATCCCTTTTCTCTCTGTGTTATGATTATGAATTATGTGTTCACTGTTATTCTCCTGCCAGGCTGTCGTTTTAAATTAGTATTCTGCTCATAAGTGTGCCTAGTTAGATAAATAAAAATGAATGCAATAGTGAAGCTATTACATGAAGCAAGTGGGCAGTTCTCGGCCTGAATAATCTGCAGGATGAACCTGAGAAGTCAAAAGTCTGGCTATGTGAGAGAAAGGAGAGTCTGGGCATGTAATTAATGCTTTGAAATATCACACTGGATGAAAAGTGTTTGCTGAATGGCAGGTAACTGCAGTCACATGGTCACTGAGCAAACTGAGGACATTTCAGTAAAAGAGACGGCGTGTGTTTGTGCACTTCTGCCAGCTGATCACAGGAGACACATAAACGTGTCAGTGTGGAAGCAAGCTTCTCAATCTCTGCAATCGCTCTGCTGATAACAGGGGACCAGGTGGCACACACACACACACACACACACACACAGAGACACGCACACACACATGCACATACACACACGCACACACGCACACACACACACACTTCAGCTTCAGACAGTCAGTCAATGTCAGTCATGAAAACAGCTTGACCTTCTGTTCATGCATGCTCGCTTCACTGTATATGTGTGTGCGTTCAGTTTTTTAAAAACCTTTATGTTATTATACATCATATTGATTTATTTTCCTTTATTCTAGCTTCAAAAAAATGTATGTGTAAATGTGAATGTAGGTAGTTGAGATGAAAAGCATGTGGGAGCTGACGTGTCCTGGTGTGGCACGTTATAGTTCATCTAAATCAGCATTTCTTTAATTCTTCTATAATTATTCTGCATGCAGCTTTTATGAGCCCATATTAAATAGAGCGAATATTTGTACTCTTAAAAAGTACATTTTTACACTGCAGGACTAAAACGAACCAGGCAAAAGGGCTTAAAAATGTTGAATTTAAAAGAAATACATTTCATATACATTTTAATCTAAAGTTTTGGATGCTACTTACACATTTTGCATCACCTACACTTTGATAAAATGTAAAGCTTTTTTAATCTAGTGTCTGTTTTTGTTTTTATTCATCCATAAAGGAATAATTCACCCAAATCATTTACACTTGCTCATGTGGTTCAGATCTTTTTTTCTTTGAAACACATGAGATGATGCAGAATGTTTGAGCTTTTGATACAGTGAATGTGGATGTTGATTCACACTGACAAACTCCAAATGGGAAATAATCACCATGAAAGAAGACAATATGACTCATATGTAATATCCTCTGAAGTTAAATGAGAGCTGCAGAAATCTTCCTGTGTATAGCTCTGAAATCTTATTTGTGGTTTTGTTCTTAAAATCGCTGCATCACGATCGGTCATGTGGCATATGATGATGAAGCTGGTGCACCATTTTTAACTCAACACATTAATGAAAACTACAGTGGAAGATTTTCAGAGAATAATGGCTTAAATTTCAGGCTGTTCCTCACACAAAGCAACATAACATGACTTCAAAACAAGGAATTTAGTTCACCGTGCTTGTAAAGGAGGTTTGCCTAATGTGCTGATTAGGTGATTGTGCTCGCCCCAGGGTGTCAATCAAAACACATCACAGGATTCAGAATCTTCTCATTTTACTGTGTATTAACAAGTATACGTGTGTGGTCTGAAATGAACAAATGAATAACATTACAATAAGTAATCACAGTATTCATACATAATAATAAGAATATACATGTCATTCTACATCCAATACAATTATCAGGGTTTAGACTGCACTACCGAAACCAACCGCTAGATGTCGCATGAAGCGCATATAATAAGGGTCGCGAATTCTCCGTGTCTCTGAGAAAACACTGAGTCATTATTTATCGGCATGGTTACGAAAATACGACGAATACTATTAACTTGACAATCATTAAAGTGTTAACATTGCACTAAGTAACCACAAACCAAGTATACAGAAATAAATACTTCAGTAACTTAAATAACTTTGTATCTGTTATATATTATGACGGTCCGACTATTGACGTGAGGCTAGTATCATTAAGGCAATAAACAGCTCGATAATTTACATCAACCAAAACAGTAATGTGGCAGATAACTATTACTAAAGCACAATTAAGTAAATAGACTTACATTTTATCATGAACGCACACACAGAAGATAAACACTGAAGGTTAAGATCCAGAAAGATATGATGCCCGTTCTTCTCTTGACTCCACTTGCTAGCTATTCAGGAAGTTTCTAACTCGCCACCTAGCGTCATCTCTGCGTCACCAATAAGTTCAACGCTGATTGGTCGAATCTCCTTAACATCGCCGCCCCCAAATATGCAGGGCATATTTGCTCCTGACTCTAAGTTACTAAGTGTCAGTAATCTCTGGTAAAGGAATGAGACGGGCAACAGGCCGCGTATATAACCTGCCTTTAACGTTGATTTCTACAGATCTTATATGTCCATCCGCCCCAGGGAATGTCCTGACTACTCTCCCAATTAACCAGAGGGCACGGGGTAGCTGAGGATCAACCAACATTGCAACAGATCCGACTGTAATGGGTTTAGTGTCTGCATGCCATTTCTGTCGTAACTGGAGGTTAGGCAAGTAGTTTCTCATAAAGCTTGACCAGAAATGATCAGTGAGGACTTGGCTCTGTCTCCATCTACGTCGTCCTATGAGCTCAGTAGCGGGGTACATCACTTGAGGTAGAGAGCTGTCTGGCCGCCCCATGAGCAGGAGATTTGGGGTGACTGGATCCAGGTCAGCTACATTGGAGGAGACATATCCTAGGGGCTTGCTATTGAGAATTCCCTCTATCTCAATAAGCACTGTTTGAAGCACTTCCTCTGTCACTGTTTGTGAACCTACTACTGTACGGAGGGCATTTTTGAGGGATCGGATTTCTCTCTCCCAGATGCCACCAAAGTGGGGAGCACTAGGAGGGTTGAAGAGGAAGGTGATTTTTTGTTTGGCAAGATGTTGTTGAAGCTCTGGGCTACAGTTTGTTAAAGCTTCTCTTAATTCTCTCTCTCCACCGTGGAAATTGGTGCCATGGTCAGAAAGCAGTTCAGATGGGGTGCCTCGACGTGCAATAAATCTCCTCATAGACATAAGGAAAGAATCTGTGTCTACAGATGTGAGGAGCTCAATGTGTACACATCGAGTGGTCAAACACTTGAATATTATACCCCATCTTTTTTCACAGCGTCGTCCTACTTTTATTTGGAAGGGACCAAAGCAGTCCATCCCAGTGCTATAGAAAGGAGGTTTGTGAAGTCTTAGACGGGCTGGGGGTAGATCAGCCATTTTAGGGACCTCAGCTTTGGCCTTCCACTTGCGACATTCTATGCAGTTGTGCTGGAATTTGCGAATTGCCTCACGACCTCTTAGTATCCACACATTTCTCCTCATTTCGGCAAATACCCGTTCTGTTCCTGGGTGACAGAGCTTACTGTCATAGTCCTGTATGAGCAGTTTGGTTGCTGGATGGTGAGGCTCCAGAACTATGGGGTGAATTGTCTGGAGTTCTAGACCTTCAGCACGACGTAGACGTCCTCCAACGCGTATAAGCTGACTGGCTTCATCAAACTCTGGTGATAAAGTGAGTAAACGGCTCGTAGTGGATACAGGCTTACCAGCTTTCAAACGTTCATACTCCTCTGAGAAACTGTCACGTTGGATATTCTGGAAGATAAGGCATTCTGCCTTTACATAGTCATTAGCCGTAGCTGGACTAGATTGGTTTGGGTCACTTTGACTGTGCTGGACTGTGGCTTCAACAAGGTCCTTCCATGTACTGTACTCGCTGAAGTTCGAGGGGTTTGATACTCTGGTGACACCGCAGAATACACTCTTTTTCTTCTCCATTTCATCCTCAGGAGGTTGAAGGACTGGCATAGCTGGCCACTCTGATTCAGCCTGTAGTAAGAATGGTGGGCCTTGACTCCATCTGTTTGGTGACGCAAGTTCTTTTAGGCTGCGGCCCCTTGTGAGGTCATCTGCAGGGTTTCGTAGAGAATCTACGTATCGCCATTCATGTTGATCCGCAAGGTCTTGGATTTCTGAAATCCTAGTCCCTACGAAGACTTTAAAGCTACAAGACTCTGATTTCAACCAGGAAAGGACTGTGGTGGAGTCAGACCACAAGACCACTTGGCTTATTTCGATGGTAAGTTCAGTTTCTAGTAGCTTTGCCATTTGAGCACCACTAAGCGCTGCACACAGCTCTAGTCTAGGGATAGTTTGCTTCCGTTTGGGGGCAACTTTGGATCTAGCAATCAGGAATGCAAGCTGAATTCGGCCTTCTTTGTCCTCAGTTCTCAGGTATGACACAGAGCCGTATGCCTGTTCTGAGGCATCACAGAAGATATGAATTTGCCTTGTAACATTGAGATGGTCCATATCTGCTGAGACATAGCACCTTGGAATGGTAACTTCAGAAAGGCAGGGAAGCTCGTTCTCCCACCTGTTCCAGGCTTTCAATAGGTCTGTTGGCGAAAAGTAAAAATAGAGCAGCCGCACACTCAGACACTGTGCAAGATCAAAAGATAAATTTATTAACAAGCTTTCGGTCTTGCGACCTTCTTCTTTTTACTTTTCACTATATGATCTATTAGTAGCAGCACCTCTCCACAAGACTTTTTTGACGGATGAGCGGTGGTTCTTTTCTATTTTTTCTATTTTTTCTAACTTGAATAGGTCTGTTGGCAACATGGGGTCATCCCAATCTCTTTGTTTGTTCCACAGCTGTTGGATCAGGATTTTTGCACGGGTGGTGAAAGGAAGAATGAATCCCAGAGGATCATACTGGCTTGCTGTCACTTTATAAATGTGGCGCATAGTGGGTGTGGTTTCTGGCACTGGGCGGTGTTTAAATCCAAGGACATCTGAGTCATAGTTCCATCTCAATCCAAGAGTGGATTCTTGTGGTTCAACTTTGTCATGTGACAGCCAAAGCTCAACACTGTCTGAACAAGCCTCTTTAGGTAGGTGATCAATGACATTTGGCATGTTGGCGGCCCATTGACGGATCTCAAAGCCACCACTGGCAAGAAGTTCTCGTAACCCATCCACTAATTGCTTGGCCTCATCTGGGAACATTACGCTCTTTAGGCAGTTGTCTACGTAAAAGTTCCTTTCAACCGCTGATCTGAGGGTGTCATTTGGCTTGGTATTATCTACAGCATGACGCTGTAGGGCATAGATGGCACAGCAAGGGCTGCAAGTTGTGCCAAAGGGAAGCACTTGCCACTCATAAATGCTGGGGGGGATATTTGTTTCAAGGTCACGCCAGACAAAGCGGAGTAGGTTTCCGTCTTCAGGCAGTAGGCGGACCTGATGAAACATACCTTTTATGTCTCCACTGACCGCAACAGTATGCTCCCTGAAACGCAACAGAACCCCCAAAAGGGAAGGGCCTAGTGCAGGTCCGGCAAGGAGGTAGTTGTTGAGGTTTTGCCCCTTGTATTCAAAGGAGCAGTTGAACACTACTCTGTTTTTTCCGTTATGGTGAACCATGTGGTGGGGAATAAACCATGATTCTTCCTCAGTAGTCACAGAGTCTGGTTTAAGTTTAACCACATAATTGCTTTCCTCCAGCCTTTTGATCTCTTCTTTGTATGCAGATGCCTTTACAGGGTTTTTAGTTAGCCGCCGTTCTGTGTTTCTCAGGTTGGGCATGACAGAGTCTTTGGAGACATTGAGGTGAGGCATGTCAGCTTTGCGCAACAGGGGTGTGGCATAGCGCATCACTCCATCTATCATCACTCTGGTGGTTTTAACTTGAAGTAAGTCCATTGCTTTCTGATCTTGTCTGGATCGTGTGACCATTCTTTCATTTTTGTGGGGAATGGTATCTCCTTGCCAAAGCCTCTCCACATTCCGGAAGAGTTCTTCCATTTGAGGAGTGACGGAGAGGTGCAGGCATTGCTGAGGCTGAAACTGTTGCTGTAGAAAGCGGGTTGGTCCTTGTAACACCCAACCCAGCCTAGTTCTAATTGCCGCTGGACCTCCAGGTGGGCCAAGTCGAACCGGCTCAATAGGGGTAATCAGATGGGGATGATCTGCACCTATTAGGAGGAGGGGATGTGCTTTGAGAATGGGCTGCAATGGGATGCCTTTTAGATGCCAGTATTTCTGTTGGAGCATTTTAGTGGGGTAAGAGTGTTCGGCCAAACTTAAGTGCTCAGAGGTAAATGCGTTCTGGATTTGGTAGCTCTTTTCTGGCTGTGCCATTGAACGTACACTAAAGGAAACGGAGGCCCCATGAAGTTTCTTGACATCTTGTCGAATTGTTCTTAATGCAAGGTCCTCAGTCTGTCCTCTAAGCCCTAGTTTCTGAGCTGCAGATGGAAGTAGCATGGTTCTTTCTGATCCGTCGTCAAGTACTGCATAAGTGTTTAGGGTTTGATTCTTGTGTTGCAAGACAACAGGAACAACTTTCAGCAGAACATGTTTGGAACCTTCAGGCCTGTCCAGGTACAGGGACTCATTTGTGGAACTCACTAGGCAGGTACCCTCTGTCTGAGACCGGTCGTTAACTTCGTGAAGGATTTGAAGGTGTTTCCCATTACACAAGCGGCATGGCTTTCTCAGGGTGCAATTTTTTGCTAAATGTGACCGTCCACATTTCCAGCAACGGTTGTTGTCTTTGATCCATTTTATCATTTCCTCTCTACTGAATTTCTGGAAGGTAGAACACTGGCTAAGAAAATGCTCTGTACTGTCACAGTATGGGCACAACACTCTGCTTTGCTCAGATCTCTGTGCTGTCTTGGTTGGCTTGAATGATGACAGTACCTGTGTAGCGGTGTCAGGGTTTTGATCAGCTCCATGAAGAACAGTGGCGAATCTGGACTTAACTACAGGGCCTGATCTTGGCTGAACTGTTTTCCGTCTTTGCTCCTTTCTTGAATTTAAATCATCACAGTCTTGGCACCAGGATTCAAACTTGAGCCACTCAGCCAGGTCAAGTAGAGTGTAGACTACTCCAGATTGATATGGCATGTGTCGTCTGAATGATGCACGTAAATCTGGAGGGAGTTTAGTGAGCAGACGGACTACATGTGACCCACACTGTAACTCCACATTACCTTCAGGACCCAATGTCCTCAGTAGACCCACAAGAGCTTGGATTTGAAGGGCAAACCTATCGAAACTGGACAAATCTCCAGGCTGAACATCAGGAGCATCCATGACTGCTGCTATTTTCGTTAGGGCCAACTGGTGAGGTCTTCCAAATCTGTCAGTAAGTGCAGTCATAGTGTCTGTGTATGGCCAAGGGGAATTAAGGAATGAGTCAGCAATTAGGCGTGCTTCTTCAAACTTCAGGTGATCTAGAAGGACTTGATATTTAAAGAGCTCCGTTGCATCATTAGGAAGTAGATTGTCAAGGGCTAACTTTAAACGAGCGAACTCGCTAGGGTCTCGACGTGTGAAACATGGAATTGTCGGTTGTGGGCCCCTGTAGGATGTCTCTGGACATATAGTGCTAGGAGGCCGCCCCGTGGGAGAAGAATATGGCAGATTATGAGCAGTGGCAGGCTGTGGGGTTGATTTGTAGGTGTAAATGTCAGCACCTGGCTTAAAGGAACTCTCTCTGGGTTGTACTTGAACTCTGCGTGGAGTAGGTTGTGGAGTGCGGTGCGCTGGACTCGGTGCTGCTATCTGAGGTGGTCTATATATGCTTCTGGGTAATGGAACTGGAGTCTGGTTTGTATGCTGTGGTTGTGGAGTAAGTGAAGCTGACTGCTGCTGTATAATTAGATCTTGCATACCTTTGTGAAGATTTTGTAACTGCCGAATTTCCTCTTTAAGGACCAGCTGAGCTTCACGCAGTTGCCTGTTCTCTTGTTTTAAGTCTTGAACCTCCAACCTGTGTCTAACAGCTGTGAGTGAAGCCTCATCCTCCTCTTCATCACTTTCATAGTGTGGTGTGGTTGGCCACCGTCTGTCAGGTTGTCTGCCATCATCCGTTCTGGAATGTGGAGTAATCATGGCTCCTGCTGCTGCTCCAGTGCTGTAATCATGTGAACTTGAAAGTGGAGAGTCAGGAGGTAATATCTCAGACTGGTATGTCATTGCACTTCGCTGTGGTACCCCTTCTGGGACAGGTGAATGCTGCATTGGATATTGGACTTCATAGTCTCTGAGATAAACTGGAGGCTGGGTTGTACGTCGTGGGCGCACACTCTGGTGGAAAGGCTGCTCTGACATCCTGTCTCCGTGGTAAGCACACATCCGGCTCGAAGGACCACAATGTAAAGGAGGTTTGCCTAATGTGCTGATTAGGTGATTGTGCTCGCCCCAGGGTGTCAATCAAAACACATCACAGGATTCAGAATCTTCTCATTTTACTGTGTATTAACAAGTATACGTGTGTGGTCTGAAATGAACAAATGAATAACATTACAATAAGTAATCACAGTATTCATACATAATAATAAGAATATACATGTCATTCTACATCCAATACAATTATCAGGGTTTAGACTGCACTACCGAAACCAACCGCTAGATGTCGCATGAAGCGCATATAATAAGGGTCGCGAATTCTCCGTGTCTCTGAGAAAACACTGAGTCATTATTTATCGGCATGGTTACGAAAATACGACGAATACTATTAACTTGACAATCATTAAAGTGTTAACATTGCACTAAGTAACCACAAACCAAGTATACAGAAATAAATACTTCAGTAACTTAAATAACTTTGTATCTGTTATATATTATGACGGTCCGACTATTGACGTGAGGCTAGTATCATTAAGGCAATAAACAGCTCGATAATTTACATCAACCAAAACAGTAATGTGGCAGATAACTATTACTAAAGCACAATTAAGTAAATAGACTTACATTTTATCATGAACGCACACACAGAAGATAAACACTGAAGGTTAAGATCCAGAAAGATATGATGCCCGTTCTTCTCTTGACTCCACTTGCTAGCTATTCAGGAAGTTTCTAACTCGCCACCTAGCGTCATCTCTGCGTCACCAATAAGTTCAACGCTGATTGGTCGAATCTCCTTAACAGTGCTACACTGACAAAATAAATTTGTTGTAGGATTAAAGGGGTCATGACATGAGAAACCAAATTTGCCTTGATCTTGATCTTTTGGTATTTAAGAGGTCTTTGTACCATTAAAACGTCCTGCAAGTTTCATAGCTTAAGACATCCTCTCCATTATAAACGAAGCATTTATTTAATCAAGCTCTAAATACAGCTCGTTGTGGATCCATGGTATGAAGTGACGTCACGGTACGAAGTGACGTACCAGTCGTTTGCATATGACCGCCTCCAGGGAGAAATGGACGTCCCAGTCACGGTAGTGTTAATATACGCGTGTGTTCTCTACATTTCAAGGATGACTGTTTTGAGAACAAATCGCAGTATGATGCTGGCTTTGCCAGAAAACCTTTGCTTAAAGATCAGGCCGTGCCCACTATTCTGGGCCCAACAACGATGCCACAAACTGTAAGTAATGTATTTCATCTTAAAACTACTTTTTATGCATAAGCACTGACGTTAGCCAATCATAACAGTGGGTGTTAACACTGAACTCTTAAAGGGGAAACACCCCCAAAACAGACTGTTTGAATCAGAGGAGGAGGAACAGGGTGGGAAAGGTCATAAATCACTAAATTTTAAAAGGTTTTTGTCCAAAAAACTATAGTTATACTATAATTGAACCTAAGGGAACATATGTCATGACCCCTTTAACACTGAAACAATTTTCACTTAGTAGCCTAACAGACAGAGAAACTACAATGACTAGATTTATACAAAGTTCTGTCATGAAACTCTTGATAGATCCTTAACTCGATCTCCCAGCAATCACATCATTCTCTATACGGCACAACTGATTGGTTCTCGCTGTATCAGCAGCCAATGAGCTCGATGCTCAACCTTTAAATAGTTGGTCAGTGTTTACTTTAGCGTTGCAGTGCGCTTTCAGAAACCCTTCTCCCTCCCCAGCTCCACCTGTATAGATCTGCTTCGGGTTATTCCTGTACGCTGTATTGTACAGCAGCAGCAGATGTCTTCCTCACAGCAGCGTGTCTGTGTATGTGTTAGCAGTAGCAAGTCTCGTACTTGATCAGAAGCATCAGCAATAATCATCATCGTCATCAGCGTGTCTGTCATGATCACAACCTGTGTTCCCCTGTTTTGTTTGAGAACTTTTGTGTTATTTCCTGTCTTGTGCCATGTTTTGTAGTTTTTTGTAGTTTGTCATGTTGATTCCTCTCCCCAGGCGTGTCTTGTTATTCCCTTGCCCTCATGTGTTCCCATGACAATTTACCAATTTTACCATATAAATTGTCCCTGTAATTCTCCTGTGGTTGGTCAGTCATTGAAATGCTGCTGTCATGAGTTTCTCTGTTTGCTCTGGACTCCCTGTGTTTGTATTGTTAATAAAGTAGTGCTTGCTTGTGGAATCTCTCTCCGCTTCATCCTTGCCTCAGCGTCACAATGTCTTCCTTGCTCACAGCAGTGTGTCTTGTCTGTATTGGCAGTAGCAAGTTCGTACTTGACCCGCAGCAACAGCAATAACATCATCAGCAGCAGCGTAGCAGATTTATTCCGCCAAGACTAAACATATCAACATTGTCATAACCATAAACCAAACATCATGATAGAACTGTTTATACTCTATGTTCAGTCCCTATTGTACAGCAAATAACATGGAAACACATCATGTGTCTGTCTCTCACAGGGGTGACCTTAAAATGAGCAGAGAAGCCTCGAGCCATCGTCATGGAGACAGGATGCAGCTCAAGCTGTGTGTGTGTGAGTGTGTGTGTGTGTGTGTGTGTGGGGGGGGGGGGGTTCAGTGTAACTAAAGACCAGAGATGGGGACAGGGTGAAAGGGATGAGGACAAAACCATGAGCCCATGATGTAAAAGAAAGGGAGAGATACTGCAGGTGAACCCTGTGGAGAACATGTGCCAGGCATATTCCACCCCACATTCAGAAGAAAGAAATTAGAAATTCAATTTTTTATATAAATATATGAAGCTTATTTTTAAAACCAACTTTTTTACAGTATTTTCAAAACAATAAAAACAAATTTTTAGACAAAATACTCAATACTATAATGTAAAAACAAATCTCATTCTCAACACTGTAATGCAAGACAGACAAGAAAAAATAAATTAATGAAATCATATATCATAATAACAAAGATACTATTATTTAAAATATATCTAAAATAAAAGTTTGGGTTGGTAAGATTTTTCAAATGTTTTTGAAAAAAAAGTCTCTTTCCTCACAAAGGCTGCATTTATTTGATTTAAAAAATACAGTAATAACAGTAAAAATTATTATAATTATGAAATTGCCATAATGCAAAAAAAACCTTTCAGTTTTGGAAATATGACCTGGAGGTGTTTTTATGAGATTCACTCTTATATGAATCTCTTTTGACAAGCAGTAAGAAGTAATTCCAGAGACTGAGTGAGAATAAGAATGAGAAGGTACACACACACACACACACACACACACACACACACACACACACACACACACACACACACACAGGAAGTGATGGCACTGAGATGGGTTTGGCTTCCTTTCTGTCTCTGCTCCATAATCTTTTTTAGATTACTGTAATACAGCTGTCTTCCTCTCACACTTCCTCTCTCAATCGCTCTCTCTCTCTGCTCTTCTCGTCTCTGTGTGTCTCTTTATTATTGGCAGAACAAAGCCGTCCTGTTATAATCTCCTCATGCCAAGCTGCCATCACATTTAGACAAGACATGAAACTTCTGTTCCATTTTATTGCCCGAATAATTTCCAACAACATTTGCATTAATCCAAGCCCTCCATTAGCTCTATCAGTCTGAGCAATCTCCCTCCAATTAAACCACATAAAAGACATTTTATTAATGTCATTAGAACTGATTGAACATATTTCCATTTACATATTTTCAGTATTTGTCATAAAAAAAATGAACAGAAGACAGATTTAAGATGCAGGGGTTTCAGAAAAGAGGGTTGGGCTGATTGAAAAAGGGGCGGGGACTGTGCTCATAAGGGGTGTGGCCTGACAAGTGAGGATTGGTTGTAGTCTTATGGGGCGGAGCCTGTGATCACCAATGGGTGGGGTCTGAAATTAAAAGGGGTGTGGCTTGAGAGAAACAAATTGTGGATTTCTCCCACCACCACACCTGTATTTTTAGGTTTGGGGAAGTAAAACGAAGACAAAAAAAGAATGAGAGAGAAAGACGAGAAAAACGAGAGAGGACGAGACCGGAAAACACATTCAAGGGATCGAGTGAAAAACATTAGGGTGAAAAGCGAGAAACTCCCCTGTGTTAAAGCTGTGGCCCGTGTCATTCATAAACGCTCTCTACACACTTTCTCCAGCTCGCGAGTGCTTTCAACTCATGAGTCATGTGCTGTAGTGTGCAATTAACCCTTCAGCACAGTCGTTCATTTCACATCGTGAAGCCAGACTGTAAATAAACAGTGGTCATGACTCCACAAATCCATTAATCATTTCAGAAAATCTCATGTTATTAACAGAGGACATCATGATTATTTTCATTTCTATGGTCTTAATGGAAGTTGAAATGGTTTGTAAAATTACTAGTATGCATCATATCTAGCGATTTATATGGGTGTTTTATGCTATATAATACTGTGCTAGTGCCTTTGCTGAACAATGCATTCTGAACCATAAAGCATGATAATATTTTACTCAGCAAGTGAGGTGCAGTTATCATTTTGGAAATAAAAATGGTTAAATTGCCTTTTTATTGCTATTTTAATTTAAAAAGTCTTAACTTTTGCAGTCAGGTCAAAAATGTGTAAAAAAATAAAAATAAATTGTGGCTGGAAATGGAAGCTCAACTCAAGCACCATTGTGGTATACAGCATTGCATGCAATACGCAGTAAGACATGTAGGTTTTCCATGAATACTACAATAAATTTACAAACTGTGCACAGTATATGCTACTGACTATATACTGCAGAAATAGTAAGAGTAGCATGGAAGTCTTCAGAAACAGCACCAGAAACCCTCATATAAGCGTCTGCAGCTTTCATGAATCTAGGCCGCACCTCTGACACTCTCTGATCTCTCAGAGCACAAGATACGGCACTAATTAACAAGCCTGGTGATTTAGACATGACCCCGGCCGGCCCTTCAGCTCTGGGTCAGTGAGGGGACGAGATCTGGGTCATCATCGTGTGTGTGTGTGTGTGTGTGTGTGTGTGTGTGTGTGTGTGTGTGTTTGGGTGTGTGTGACTGTATCTGGGAAGCAATTGTGAATCTGTAGTTTGTCAAGCTAAAACAGCATTCTTTGCTTCACTACAAGTTACTAACAAAAATACATTGAAGCTACTTAAAGGTACAATATGCAATTTTTTTTTAGCCGGTAGGGGTCGCTAACCTCTTACAATAACAAAGGTGTGGGTTTATGACGCAGTGACGAGCTGAATGATGGGACTTGCTGTCAAGCTGATGGATCTAATAATGTTTATGGATGAGTGAAAACATTCATGTTTTTTAACATTACAGTGGTATGAAGCAGGAGCGATTGTTAATAAGAGACAGATATCACACGCGAGTCCCGCGGATATAAAGGAATGAGGACATTTCATTTTACCGAACTACACGCAAGTGCTGAATTACTACTCAAAGGTCAGTTTATTTGAAGAATTAAACTTGGTCTAACATTAACTGTTACACTATACTAAACAGCATTATGATGTTATTCTATGTGTTAGTTTGTTTGCTACATGAAACTAGCAGTAACGTTAAGCTAGATCAACATTAGAATAACATACTGATCATATTCTAACATTTCATCATGTTGAGCTATATAACATTGGTTTGTTTTATGCACATTTGCTCACCTGTCTAATAAAGTATATGCAAGAGCAGTGTCGCTGTCAAGCCGTGACTCGTGAAGCTCTGTCGAGTCCAAGTTAGTGGCAGACGTGGAGCTCTCGGCATCTCGAAAGATGTTGATCTTCGTTTTAGTCCTCTTTTTATCTCAAAGTCTGCTTGCCATGGTCCATAATGTTTGACCAAAACAACAACAGCGTGAGCGTCTTGCTAGGCATAACACAGTTGTCCACGTCTGTCGCCGTGGTTACTATGGCAGTACGAGCAGAAACCACAGACGGCGGAAATCGAGGGTAACGCGGATATGACGTCATCGACCGGCGACTCCCAGCTCACCCCTGCTCACACGCCCCGTTTCCTTGGTTAAAATCGCAATTTTCTCATGAAAATAGTTGGAAACATTTGGAATATTGTAAGTTAACTTAACAAAATATATAACACTGGCCTTGTGATTTTGGGATATTTGAATGCAAAAATGTTACATATTGTACCTTTAAGGGGAAAATATCCTTTCAATTATAAGTGATCATACAATTAAATTATCTGGCAGAAAAACAAGGGTTACAAAAAACTAAATACAACTAATTAACCAGAATACAGCCTAATTAATGTTGTAGCCTCATAAGGGGTGTGGCCTGACAAGTGAGGATTGGTTGGATTTTGATGAGGGCGGAGCCTGTGGCCTGAAATTGAAAGGGGTGTGGCATGTGAGAAGAAGGCGGAGTTCAGGAAGGGGCGGGGCCTGTTGGGGAAAGGGGTGTGGCACGAGAGAAGGCAGAGTTCAGGAAGGGGGTGGGGCCTGTTGGGGAAAGGGGTGGGGCTTGAGAGAGAAAGGTGTAGATATAAACTAGAATACAAACTAATTTATGTTTAATTTAAATCGGAATTTATTCACAGAAATTATTCAATAGAATGAGTAAGACTTTCCAAAACATCTCAGTGCCAGCAGGGTCTAAGATGTGCATGTTAACAAGTCTAACCCTGAATAAATAAAATATGACAGGTACTGTACATTTGCAGTAACGTTAATCTAATACTTTTTAATCTAATCTACTATTTTAGGAGTTGCTGTACTCATTAAAAACACTCAAACCACATTCAGACACTTCTGAAGATAAGACTTTACAGAAGTCTACATTTAAAAAATCAGAAAACTGAGACTTTTGCTCAAGTCTTCTGCTCCTCAGACTTTTTTTCTTCTGGGAAAAACACCAGATCTTCAGAAGAAGAGATCTCCACAATGTCTCAAACTGCGCTCAGAATTTCCAAGACACCAAATTCTACAATAAAAAATCTTGAACATTTCTCATGAAATGATCGGAGCTGCTATTCACATTCATTTGACTTTATGACAACTACTGACTCATTTGGGTCTATTTTTATTTCTCCTGAGGCGAAACATCTGAGACAAAGTTCATAAGTCTCATGAGTTATGTAAAGAGCAACAAAACCCTCTGGGAGGCTTCGTAGAATATTTAAAATGATTAACAGAGATATGAAAAGACAGTTACAAATGATATGATAATGATAGCATGATAATCTCTGTGAAAAGCATGTTCTAATGTTACAAATAGTCTAAAATGTCTATTTGTAACATATACAGTGGTTAAACATTGCAAAAACTTATCTTCTGCAAATTACAAGCATTAAAATTAGTCTATATGCACAATTATGGCTCTTTTCCACGACACAGTACCAGCTCGCCTTGGCTCGACTCGACTCGCCTTTGTTTGGTTTTCCACTGTGTAAAAGTTGTACCTGTACCTGCCTTCGGGTACTTTTTTTCGTATAACCTCCGGCGAGGTTCTGAGCGAGCTGAGGCGATACTAAAATGTGACGTGTAAACATGGCAGACTGCTGATTGGTCAGAGAGAATCGTCACTATTCACTGCGTCATCATTGCACGCGCCAGACGGAGTATCCTGAATAACCCCGACATTTTTAAATAGTTTGGCCAGAGATTGCGTGATCTACTATTATTATGGCAACTAGGAAGAATACATCGTGATCAAACGAGGAGTGTGTGTCGCGACTCGCGTAGAAGATTACGTCACGGCAGTTTCCTGCGGCGTCGCTATGACGACCAGGTACTATTGTGGAGGTACTATCTGCAATGGAAAACGGAGCGAAAAGCGAGCCGAGGCGAGTTGAGCTGGTACTGGTAATGGAAAAGCACCATTAGTCATTGAATCATTCACTTCACAGCGAGTCTCAGCCTCCACAGACCATCCACTGACTGTTTCATACAAATATGACATCACCAGACTCATTCTGATTGGCTGGCTTTACGCATCAAATCTAAAGCTAAAATAAAAATATTGATGAAAAATATTTTGTAGTACTCATATTAACAATAAAATGTAAACTATAGAAATACATTAAACCTAATCAAACGAAAAAAGCACAAAACAAAATTCCTAAACCATATGCATCAAACCTTCAGCACACCTGAACATTGGGTTGGTCACTGTCCATGTCAATCCGAAGATCTCTTACTGTAAGTGAGCAGAATAAACTGGTAATGGGGAACTGTAATATCCCTGCAGGTACAGAACATCATCTGCTACTGTATGTACGATCTGGAATATGTTTAATCTAGTTGACCTGCAATAGCATCTGTGAGTACAGTAAAGTAAAGCATAACTAAGTTGTTCTGTAAGTCTATAAAACGATTTATGTCTGAGGAGATTTATTGAGCCTACAGGCAGGATTAAAGCAGGATTAAAAGGAAAAGCTGTTAAACCTGCCCCTTTAAGACCCGTAGGAAACATCCCCTTAAACGTGTCAGGAGATGACGGCAAGATCCCGAACGCTTTTAACGACAATGACACGCTGTTGCAGTTATTATCACAGCAACTCAGAAATGTGACACATTACAGCAGTTTATGAACAGAATTGTTCTGTTTTTCTATCCAGAATTGATGCATTTTACAGTGTCAACATGACTTATATTTGGGCTTTTGTTTGCTATGATGGAAACAACCCTATTCAAGTGGATTTTATGTATAATAAAATGTGCAAAATGACAGTAAACACCGGCTGTGATTTATTGTAATATTATGCATGGTTTAAATTGAATTGTAATGATAGTCTGGCTCTCACTGATGTAAAGGAGTAAGTGAGTGCAATGTTCCTATTGTCAACTTCAAATAAAACTAAAACCATGGGAAAACTGGTTTTTGGGTAACTGAATAAATAAAAGAAAAGAAAAGGAAATAAATAAATAAATAATAGAAATAAAATAAAGTAAAAATGAAATGAATAAAAAAAATTAAGACTTAAAAATGTAAAATGATGCATTTTCAAACTGAAATAAGTTATGCTGAAATAAGTTATAAGTTATGAAATGAATTAATGCTATTAATATATAAACTAATAAACTGACAAAAGCACATAACAAAATTACTAAAACTAAAATAAAAACTGACGATATATTAAATAAAAGCTAATAAAATATATAAAAAATCTATAGAAATAATACTAAAATAACTGCCTGGGTGATTGACACAAAACATCACATCAAGACTCAATGACATTTGTCATCATGTATGCAAATATGCAAATACATTTCACACACAGAAGCCATTTACTGTAAAAATTTAAGTACACACTCATTCACTCACAGCATTGTTTTTTGCATGTAACTGATTTCAAAGTACAGAGTCTGAATGCGAAGAATGACAGCGTAACATCTTAAATTTGGGCCTGCTCATCATACGAAGCATTATATGACTTTGCACACATATAACACTCATGAAGCTGCACTGAAACTGTCATTTGGACCTTGAATCGTTTGGGTCCTGTTGAAGTCCATTATATGGAGAAAAATCCTGGAGTGTTTTCATCAAAAACCTTCATTTCTTTTCGACTGAAGAAAGAAAGACATGGACATCTTGGATGACATGGGGGGAGTAAATTATCAGCCAAAGTTTTTTTAAAAGTGAACTAATCCTTTAATCATTTGAAGTGTTTATTGGAGCGCAGCAGCTCCTGGTCCATTCGCCAGCACTGAGCTGACAAAGAGCAGCAAGAACATTCTCATGAACAATGAAAGGCTCATACATTATCACGTATAAACTGGGAAACTAGTAAAAACCGTATAGTGTCACTCTAGTTTCTTTACCCACTGTCCACCTCAGAGACATTAAAGAATTAACCTCCCTAATATGCCGCTCGGTCCCCAGAGAGCGAGAAGAGATGTAGTCAGGTCTATTCTTGTGTGTTACGCTGGTCTTTTATCACACAGTTCATTCAGTGGCCATCAGGGTCCTATTGAACATCAGTCTTTCTTTCTTTCTTGCCCTTTATATTTCCCTCTTCGTTTCACGGCAGTCTTTCTCTCCCTTTCAGCCTGACTGCTCTTGTCCTCTTGTCTCTCTCTCTCTTTCAAGTCACAGCTGCAGCAACAACAATTAGGTCAAGCTCCACACTTGGGCCTATTTTAAGCTTCCTCGCTCTCGCAAAAGACTACAAATGGTCCAATATCAGCGTCTGCGTTCAAATCAAAGCGAGAGCAAGTCTGAACCACAGCGAGTTGGATTCAAAGACTAAAATTCAGTGATATTTATAAATGAAACAATAACCTTTTACATGTAATTTGCTTTGAAATTGCCATGAAATAAAACTAAAATACATGTTCCTGGTCTTATTGTGAACAATTCATCAGTGTATGAAAAATACAATAAAACAGTAATATTGTGAAATATCATTACAATTTAAAATAACAGTTTTCTATGTGAATATATATATATGTTAAAGTGTAATCTATTCATGTGATCAAAGCTGAATTTTCAGCATCATTACTCCAGTCGTCAGTGTCACATGATCCTCCAGAAATCAATGTAAATCAATGTAAAAAGCATTTATTTTAAAATTGAAATAATTTGTAACAATGTCTTTTCTGTCACATTTGATCAATCTATAGATTTATTTGTAGACATTATAATGTGTTCTTGCTGAGTAAACATATAAAATTGCAGGATGTGATTTTTAATCAAGTTTCTGTAAAAAATCTTACCGCAAAACTTTGTACTGTATACGGACTCGGGTCCAGATCAGAAGCTTTACTCTGAAAGCTCTCTAAAAAACAGCGGATGTGACGTTGGCTAAAATGGTAACTTGCTTTTAAACACCCCCTGTGGTGAAAATACATTTGTAATGTTGTTATATATCTATGTGGTGTTTTTAATATGCTTTAAGACAAACCATGTGTAAATTCATAAGTTCATAAGTCGACAGCATTGCTGAGTATTTTCTCCTTAAAACTGCAGTGAACCAAAGACAGTCTCAAAAACACGGTGTGAAATCGCTGGTGTTTCTGACGTCACAAACGACCTTGTAACCAATCAGATCAACGTGTGATCGTCAACCAGAGGAACTCTGAGTGAGTGAGTGAGTGGAGGCGGGGCTCATTTGCATATTCATAGATCAGCGCATACTAAATGAGGCAAGGGTGTCGAGTTACATTCAGGATATTTTAAGGCATGAAGAATCATTTTTCCAAGGAAACATTTAAATATGTAATTTTGGTGGTCAAAGATGAGTTTTATAAAGATTATAAAGACAAATTTTCTTTGTAATGACGTGTGCTGATGAATCATTCACAATAAGGCCAGGAACATGCATTAAGACAGCAAATAGAGTCTGAGTTTCATGAAATATCTCAAACTGCACAAATGAACACACTTCCTCCTCATCTCCGCTCACACACACACACAGTGATTCAGAAACATCCCACACCATGCTCTCAGACAGTCATTAAGGGTCTTACACACGAGCGGGCACAGACGGGTTCGGTGTCTTGGCCCTGCTCCTCTCAGAAACACACTTCTCTGATTCACTGCACATGAATGAATCGATGCTTCACCCACTCGCTCATTTACACCGAAGGGATTTACTCGCCGGCCTGTGTTTGTGCACGAGCTAAACTGTCCGCCCTATTCGACCACAGTAATCGTTTCTCATGGGGTTGTAAGGCATTTTCAACATTTACACGGGCTAGTCTGTGATTTTATTGCTGTCCGTATCCAAAAGGTCAGTGTTTTTCTCCCATCACCAGCATAAAAATCCCCGGTCCAATGCATGAGTTTCATCACTGAGATGCCATGCAAATGTATTTTTTTACAGACATTTTTATTTTATTTTTTATAAATGTTGTTTTTTAATGAATGCCACTATACACAACACTATTTTCAATGCTGTTCTGAATACTGTTAAATTTAAAGGATTTGTTGTGGGGTGAGTGGAAATAAAATATAATTAAAAAAATTAATTTACCATTATTTTACATTTATTTCTGACTGTAATAATTAAAACGTGACTTACGCTGATGCAACTTATCTGTTTGTTTGTTTATTTATATATAAAGAAAAATCTCACCAATGCAGTTTTGACCTGGAATGACGTATGTACGGAATGATGTGCGACTTGGAAAACACAGTAACCAAATATAATTTCATTATGGCCTATTCCGATGGTAATTGTTTCTCATGTGGACGTCCGTAACAAAAAAAACAAAAAAAACAAAAATATATAGATACACAGTAAAACAGCAGAACAGTTTTGTTACCTCATTAACTATTTCCTAACGAATGCCAAAGATTCACTCAGCACATCATGTCTGAAGCTCACATGCATTATTTTCTGTGGCATGCGCATTGAAAGCACTCGGCAGGTCTGACAGCTCTCATAATACACGCTGGAAACTGCATGTGTCACATTATGATGTTGTAACCCATTTACATTTATTAATTTAGCAGACGTTTTAATCCAAAGTGCCTTACGAATAAGGAAAATCACAAGCAATTTATCATGAGAGTAATAAATTAGCATATACTGTAAATACATCTTCAACAAAAGTAAATTTTTCATGAAAAATATAAACGTTAGTCAATCTTTTATGCTTACAGTGGAGCTAAAATCGTCCTATTTGTTTGCTGATGTCTTACTGTACATGTTTAACTGCAGTAATAATAATAATAATAATAAAAGAAAGTTATTATGTTCCTGAAGATTACTGGTAAATGCTGCCGAATTTAGTACCATGAAATGTTTTTGAGGACATTTTCTCACCCAACCATGGATTTTACTCTAAATATTAAGAGCTCAAAACAAAGTAACCATCTCTTACATAACGCTGACCTCCTGCAAATCTTCCATTCAGATGAACAGGAGGAAAACGAGCAGCTCTCGACCTGCTCGGTTGGACTGATTCCTCTCCAAAAACACTCGACGAGAGTCGGATAATCATTACACAGACATGAATACATTGACCCATGAGTGCATGTGACGCTCAGAGATTTCAGCCTGTTCCAGACAAATGAAAATGGATTAATGTGATGGTTTCACAGACGGGTCATCTGAGGTCTCAGGAAACCTTCAACATCAACTTACAATTCAATCAATATACTAGCAGACTACACATGCCTGCATTAAACAACAAGTCTCAATATATGGCTGGGTGATATAGCGGTAGCTGATAAACACTGATGCAAAAATGTGTTTTAGGTTAAAGAAAATGATTCAAAAAGAATTGCTCATACCTCAAACCACTAACATATCCCTTCATCAACTGCTGGAAAGAGTAAAAAAAGAGCATTCCCTGAAAGCAAAGCCGTCGTCTGAGAGTTCACGCACGCTCGGTCACGAACACCAGCTCTCATCTGCTCGACGCTGATGTTAAACTCGATTCATGATGGCACCTGAACTTCTGAACCAGCGGCTCGTTTCTCCCTGGGGCTTTTCTCAACATTCAGAGATTGACGGAGACACAGAACTTCTTTGGGAAGTCTGCAGAATTAGGACACAAACGCACACTGACTGTAATTAATGAACATACTATGTTAATATGAATACACACAAACAGGAACAGATATTGAAAAGATAAAGATATTACACATAAAACAAATGGATAGTTCACATCCACAATTCAATAAGGTTCAGTAAGGGTTAAAAAAAATTCATTAAGGATGCATTCAATTTATCAAAAGTGACAGTAAAGACATTTATAATGTTACAAAAGATTCTGTTTTAAAAAAAAAACGCTGTTCTTTTGAACTTTCTATTCATCAAAGAATCCTGAAAAAAATTACACCCTTTCCACAAAAATATGTTTTAATAATAAATTACATTTTAACATATATTCACAAAATGGCTATTTTTAATTGTAATAATATTTCACTGTTTTTACTGTATTTTTGATCAAATAAATGCAGCCTTGGTGAGCAGCAGAAACTTTTAATTTCGACTTTTAAATGATAGCAAATGCAAATCACCTGCGTGTCTTTGATCGACTGAACAGAACAGATTTTGTGCTCGGGTCTTTAAAGTGAGACAGCAGCTGTTCTGCACAGCTTGATAAGAAACCTTGAAGAGTGTTTCATCTTCATCTTCTTTATCAAAAACACAACAGTGCCGTCAAGGTCAGAGTCACAGAGGACGACATCACAGTATAATAACAGTAATCTTTGACTCATCACAAACCTGACTTATTAAAGAAATTAGAAAGGCAAAAAGACCAAGAGGTTATTTTAACAGATCCCAAAGTGACATAAATGGCAGCACAGAAGAAACATTTTGATTTTGATCATGAATAACTCTGGTATGCGCAGTCAAACCTCTTTAAACCGGTTCTACTGCTAGATTTTTACATGAACTTGTAATTCTATTTAAGGCAAGACACCGCAAAAATAATGAATACATATCACCATACTTTAATAGTAAAAAAAAGTTTGCAATCCTTAATGTTATAAACAAACTGGGGACAGTTTATTGATTACATTAATGATTGCAAACTTTTTTTACTATTAAAGTCCCCATGTAGTCAATCATTTTATCCGTTAAAACTCATCTTTGAGCACCAAAATTACATATTTACTGTAAATGTTTTTTCCTTGAAAATAGCTTGAATGTAACTCGACACCCTTGTCTCATTTAGTATGCGTGGTTCTATGAATATGCAAATGAGCCCCGCCTCCACTCACTCCCTCACTCAGAGATCCACTGGTTGACGATCACACGTTGATCTGATTGGTTACAAGGTCGTTTGTGACGTCAGAAACACCAGCGATTTCACACCGTGTCTTTGACACTGTCTTTGGTTCACTGCAGTTTTAAGGAGAAAATACTCAGCAATGAATTTGCACATGGTTTGTCTTAAAGCATATTAAAAACACCACATATAAACAACATTAAAAGCTGGATTTTCACCACAGGGGGACTTTAAATAAAAATGCACTAATTTGCCTTCATTTCCAGGGGGTTTCATGAAGGGCATTGTGGATATCTTGGTTTGACAAAATACCGTAAGCATCCATTAAAAAAACACCATGTTTTTAAGAATAAAATGTTATATAAATCAGCAAATGATATATGAACAAATCCCTCTGTAATAACCACCAGAATATACAATAGATATATGAATATAGGAAGTTTGGTGTAAATGCAGAAAAAAATGGCCTTTAAAGATATGTATTGTAATTGAAATACAAATGTAATGAAATGAAATAAACAGTTAAAAGTATATCTTGGATGTTTTTTTTCCACCAGTCTGAAGCAACACATAATGAAAAGTCAACCAGTGCATGAAAAAAAGTTTTTGCCTGTAGTGCCTTGCCTCAAAACACTACAAATGAGAATCAGGAGTAGCCTGGATGGAGCAGCACATGTGAAAAAGCCAAAGCCACCCAGCTGAAGCTGTCCCCAATCTCAGCATAATTGGCCTGATTTGTCGAGTTGCACGGCCAGAGAAGTGAATGGAAGTCATCAAACTTTAATGTACTGCTTTTAATATGCTCCCGAAGGAGACTCGAGTCTCTCTGGAATTAGACAGCGTGTCCTAGACTCGCCAGCGCACAGACCGGCTGGAACGAGAGGGTTTTAAAGCTCAGCGTGCGCTTAGTCAATTACAAGTGAAATGTTCTGATGTATTGATTATTCTAATCAATAGACCCTGGCAGTTCACAGACACTTTAAAGGGCTTGTTTCATGAGCAATCAAATGTTTCTTCATCGCAAAAAGAGTTCATTGTACTTTGAAAACATGCTGTAAGGTTATAGAATAAATGCCATTCCTAAATTAGAACTATCAATAACTAACAACCAGCAGCTTAATTACATGCGGATACTAGTAATGTTCAATTCATAAACAACTCGTTCTTTTGAGTTACGATAGAAGCCTAAGTGACTCAGACTGAATTGGTCCAAACAGTTCAACAAGTCTCTTTCAGTCATATTTGACTCACAGTAAGTCAGGATCAATTGTCTGATTCGTAATGAGCAGCACAGCTATTAGTGATATTCAATTCATGAACGGCTCATTCATTCATGAACGAGTCAGATTTTTCCAAAGAATCAACTGATTCGCAAACTCATCCTCAATTATTTGTTCACAAATCAGACTAAAGCAGTCCAAACTCTTCTCTAGTCAACATCTCAGTGTCTTTCAGAAACGACTCAGGAGTCAGGACTGATTATCCAATTCGTAATGAGCAGAACAGCTATATTAGTGATTTGTGTTTTGTTTTTTTGAGAATGACTCTTTTCAAAGAATCAATTGAACTGGTTCACAAAACCAACTTGAATGATTTGTTCACAAATTAGACTGAATAAGTCCAAGCGGTACTCTAGTCAACAACTCAGTCTCTTTCAGACACATTTGACTCACTGTGAGTTTTTTAATCTGTTCTTTTAAAATAATCAACTGAACTGGTTCACAAAACCATCCTAAATGATTATTTCACAAGTCTGACTGAATTGGTCCAAACAGTCCTCTAGTCAACAACTCAGTCTCTTGTATTTGACTGTATTTGTATTTTTTTTTTTGTATTTGAATCACATTTGACAGTGATTCATAATGAGCAGAACAGCTACATGATTTTCATTTTGTGAACAACACATTTTTTTTTGTATCGGATCATTTCTATGATTGATTGAACTGGTTCACAAAACCAGCCTAAATAATTTGTTCACAAATCGGACTGAATCAGTCCAGTTGTACTAAACAACTCAGTCAATTCATTCTCTTGAGTCGGATCTTTTAAAAGAATCAACTGAACTGGTTGGCAAAAAAACAACCTGAATGATTCTTCCAAAACAGTCAACGACTCTTTTACACATATTTGACTCACAGTGAGTCAGATCTGATTGTCTGATTCATAATGAGCCGATTCGTATTGAGTAGCACAGCTATAATAGTGATATTCAATTTGTGAACCACTCATTCTTTTGAGCTGATTAATTATTCAAATCTTTTCACAGTCCAAATAAATACATAAAACACTTACGCAGACATGTATATCCTCTTTCGACTCACTTTTCATCTGTTCATCTATCTAAAGCTCTTGTATAACCAAAGTCTGGCTGTTCTGACCTCTCTAACTCTGCCTTCTGTTGTCTGTTTCTTTCATCTGTTCATTTCTCTCTCTCTCCATCAATCCATCCATCCATCCAAGCATGACGACAGAAGAGCGAGCGACTACAGGAATGTAAAACGGACTATTTATATTGACAGCAATATCCTGGTAGAAGGCAGAATGTGTGAAATATCTGTGACTGATTTATTGGAGGTATGAACGCAGTGAAGGCCGTCACCAATGTGAAGGTCTATCAATAAATCAGTTCACATGCACTCGGTCTAGAGAAACAAACACAGTTAAAACCTCGCCTTGAGATTAAATACTCATTAAAATGGCACAAGGTTTCACACAAAATCTAATTAAATTTGAATATGAAAAGAAAGCTGCTCGCAGTGATATGTGAATGGGAAAAAAAAAAAAACCTCTTTGGGAAGAAATTGCTCATTTCGAATCCCGTTTCAAACACAGTAGCATGTCTTTGATTTGATTTAAATCCGTTGATTTGCATTATAATTGAGAAATGCCATGCATTGCTCTTGATTGCGCATTGTACATCTGGCCAAAAGTGGAGCTGCGCATAATTAAACGAGAAGAATAAACAACCATAAATAACCCAATCAGCTGATCGTGTCTCGCTGATGTTTCACTCCTGACGCTTCACAGGTGGAAGTTAAAAGACAATCAGGATGAAATGAAAAGGATTAGGAAGACAGACATTTAGGAGATGAAAATGAGAAAAGATGTTTCAAAGTTCCCTGGGAACAGCTCTGAAGAAAGAGATTCAATGGCCTTTCTTTTGGACCGCAGATTAAAAGTGATTCAATAAAAGGAAAAAAGGATCTCTTGTGTAATTAAAGTTGACATAAACTCAAAAGAGACCATATTCACTTTATAAAAATCTTCCTGATTTCATCAGTGCACTCAAAAAAAAAAAAATTTGTAGGCTAATCAAACCGTAATGTTCTGAAATTACTTTCCTTTTCATCTACCGTCATCAGACCTCCTTCATTTTGAATCACCAGCCATATAAACACTTGAATCAGCATTGAACTGACTCACTATTGGACAATAGAACTCATTTCATAATTGATTCATTCTAGAGTTTCCCTGATCTAAACTGACTCATTCCAAGCGGTACTCTAGTCAACAACTCAGTCTCTTACATATTTGATTCACAGTGAGTTTTTTAATCTGTTCTTTTAAAATTATTCACTGAACTGGTACGCAAAAACAACCTGAAAGTCTGACTGAATTGATCCAAACAGTTCTCTAGTAAACAACTCAGTCTCTTGTATTTGATTCACAGTGAGTCAGGATTGATTGTTCGATTCATAATGAGTAGAACAATTAGTGATTTATATTTTGCGATCAACTCCATCTTTTGTGTCGGATCATTTCAATGAATCAATTGAACTAAATCACAAAACCAGCCTAAATTATTTGTTCACAAATCGCACTATAAAATCTTCCTGATTTCATCAATGCACTCAAAAAAAAAAAAAGTTGTAATCAAAACAAATGAATTCATGTTCAGAAATTACTTCAATTTTCAACCACCTGCCATAAAAACACTTGAATCAACATTGAACTGACTCACTATTGTATACTGTAAAGCTGAAGTGAACTCATTTAATAACTGATTCATTTTAGTGTCACTGATCTGAACTGAATCTTTTAGCTGAATTTCTTTACAGCAGAACTGAATTCAGTTTGCACCATCAATCATTATTTTCATGTGTGTCATTGTGAAGCTGCTTTGAAACAATCTGTATCGTATAAAGCGCTATAGAAATAAAGATGCCTTGACTTGCCTATTCACAATCAAATCAATTATTATTGAATAAAATCAAGTGTAGTTCTGAGTATCTTCACTGAAAAACACGCGACTCAATTGATTCTCTAGTCAATTGGGAGGATTTTATGTTTGTCCAGTTGGTTTTCCCAGAACAAATGACGTGATCTTACAGCTTCTTCAGAAGGACAAAGCCATTTATAACGGTCTTCTGTAGCAGATGTGAGCTGTGGTCACGGTCAAACCACTAAAAATACATCTCCTCCTCTCTCATTCGGCTTGTCACGCTTGTGTCTCTTCAGTTTCATACTGAGTCTTTCTTGCTAGAGGCAGGTGAGCTTCTGAAAGATTCATTCGTAGCCCGAGGGCTTGTGGCACCTTCATCGCTTGTAGCCGTTTCATACAGGATCGTTTTTACATTTTCATTCTGAAAAAGTGATTTTGAACAAACTAAAACTTCAGCACGTATTCCAGAGATGAATGATTGTCTTGTTGAGCAGAGGTTTTCTCATCACACACACACACACACACACACGCTGGATGAGGACAAAACACTCACAGAGAGCAAAACACACTAGCAAACACATGCTAAAAACAAAACCCATTTACATTTTATATAGACAATTATATTGTTTATATATAGTCAAAACAATGGTTAAAGGTACAAAATGATTTTTCAAAGTAATAATTAAAACAAGACTATTGGTAACACTTTATTTTGATGATCCACTTAAGACATTCTACTAACTTTGCAACTACACGTCAACTAATTAAAACACACACACACACACACACACACACACACACACACACACACACACGCACACACACACGCACACACACACACACACACACACACACACACACACACACACACACACACACACAGGAGATAATATCACTTCATCTGAACAGGTACAGAATAAACAGCACTTCTGCAGATTTTCAGCAGGATATTTGATTCAGCCAATTTGCTGTTGAGTTTAATTAAATGCCTGAAGTAGTTAGGCTGCATCCCAATTAGCATAGCATTATAGTTTGTGAGACCAGGATTAGTGCATCTCAGATCACAGTACACGGAAAATAATATGCCAAAGGTGTCCAGATGGTACACTATTTTAGTGGATTACTGAATTATACATCCATGCATGCTTTTTTGGGCTAATATCGCCCACAGCTATATTGAGGAAATGTGGCAAGAAATGTGATGCCAAAGTTGCCAGTGAAGTTGTAAAAAGTCTGAACTAAAAGTGAAATAATTAATTTCAAGGTAATGTAAATGCAATCATAAAAGTATGCAATAAGGCGCAATTTTATGACATGGCAGTATTTCCCAATACAGACACACTGTCAGAGTACATTATTTTAGATATTGATTATTATTTTAGATTTAGATATAGATATATTGCTTCACCTTAAGTTTTCATATAAAGACAATTTGGTGTTTAAACACATACAATTACACAAACAATTTCCCAAAGCCATTATCAGACACTCATTGATAAAAACTCATTTAACATCCATTTCTCTGCACAATAATGTCTAATATACCTGATCAATATGAGCTGAATGATCTTCATTACTGCTGAATTGTATTATTTATTTCTCATGCAATTTTATATATTTCATATGCTTCAGTGTGAATAATTTTTTTTTTAGCAAATAGTTCAATACGACAGAAACTGCTCTTTCTGAGGTTTTTCTGATGTTTTAACCTTGTGACTTTTAACTTTAGAAGTAAATGAAAAACAATAAAGGATGAAAATAATGATATATTGTTAAAAGGTTAGTTCACCCAAAAATAAAAATGATCTAAGCCAGTCATTGTAGTTTATAAAGTTATAAAAATTTATATTTTATAATATAACTCTGATTGTGTTTGGCTGAAAGAAGAACGTCATATACATTTAGGATAATCTGAGGGTGAGTAAATTATGGAATTTTTTTTTGGGTGAATTAGACCTTTAATAAAGGCTTTTTCCTATTACATGGCTATAATAACACATTTTACAGCCAGAAATCACAAGAGTTTAATATACTGTTAGAGCTATCAGAACGGACCTTCTTGATATCAGATCATAAAGAAAATAAGTGTAATAGTCCATTTTACCATCACGGTCTGCAGTTTCAGTGGTTAAACTACCGGTTTGAATAAAAGGCACCGGCTTGCACATATTTCTGTTCATTTTAATCTACATTTGTAATGAGGGTTTCAGCATGACACGGTGTGGGGTTGGAAATAGAAGATCTTTTTTAAACACACGGCTCATCGTACTGCCGTTATCGGTGCGACTGACACGAATAAAACGTGTGCAAGTGTTGCATTTCTATGTCAAACATCTACCTCCATTTGTATTCTCATAACATGACTTCTAATGGAAGTACAATAGAATCAATGTTGATTTCATGTTTACTTTAAAGGTGATTCGTGTCATTTTTCAATGTTTTAATTTTTCCTCTGTCTTAGTGTCACACACTGCTCTGACACACACGGGTTGAAGAACTAAACACAGACATTTATTAACTCTTTCCTCGCCCGCGATTTTAAAAAAAGTTGCCAGTCACCGTTGGCGTCTCTGATCATTTTCACGGCTCCCTGAATATTTTGTTGTACGAATATCTAATGCAATATATATCAAGAAAATAACAGACCCTCTGCTTTAAACAAAAGAAAAACTGTTTTGTTATTTTTTTATCAACGCTTGAATATGGGTAAGCTTTGAGCAAACATTTTGAGCAAAAAGCTGAGAAAATCACGTTTTTGTATAAAAAAAGGATTCAGATCGATGATTAAAACACAGATCGAGTCCATCGACGCCCTCGACGCTCCACGGTCCTACTCGACATTTCATTCAGTAACATTAAGCTATTTTGATTTATGCTGTTTAATGTTGATGATAGCGTTATTTTACATATGATTTCACATAAGATCGCTTGCTCCTGCAATTTTTTTTGCATGTGTTTTGATCAGGAGATTCAGTACTCTTTCAGAAGATTGTCATAGCGCATAACAGTGAAAACACGGACATTTCCATCAATGGCGGGGAGAGAGTTAAAGGAACACGCCGACTTTTTGTGACTTTATCTTATTCCCCGTATCCCCCAGAGTTAGATAAGTCCACACACACCCTTCTCATCTCCATGTGTGCCGTAACTCTGACACACTCATCACTAGCCTAGCTTAGCACAAAGACTGGAAGTAAATGGCTCCAGCTAGCATACCGCTTCCAATAAGTGACAAAATAGCGCCAACATTTTCCTATTTATACGTTGTGATTTGTATAGTCACAGTGTGTACAAATAACAAGCTCATATGTGTCATCGTCTGCACTACACTTCCCAGAATCCTCCTTGTCTCCACACCTGAACTCACTCACCTGTTCTTCGTCATCATCATCATCCGTGTCACCTGTCCGTATGTAGTTCGCTCTGTTCTGTCTGTCTTGGTCGGTTCATGTTAATGTCAATATCACGTTGTGAGTTTCATCTGCCCGTTTGCCTGCCTGTACCTGAGTTTATTATTAGTAAATGTTTGCATTGGAGCCTTTTTGACTCAGCCTCTTCTTCAACCCGCACCACAACCCGTGACAATATGAGACACAGGCATCTTTTAACCGTACTGGGAACTATATTCTCAGAAGGCGAAGCACTACTACTTGGGCGGAGGGATTAGCGCAACTCTCTTCTCCTCACCGCGGGCTTCTCAGGCGCTGCGAGCAAATCCCTCCTCCCAAGTAGTGCTTCTAATTACCTCGATTATGAATAACTTAATATATTTCTGAGTACAAAAAACAATGCAGCAGCTGCAACTAATGATAAGAACAACCTCACCGCAAAACACCAAACCACACGCTCATCTGAGCAGCGCTCACAAACACACAGCCCGATACACTTCACAAGCTTGTAACTGAATTATGTATTTACCAGACCAGACCTCTCTTTCTACCTTCTTCAAAAGTGTGATTTTTCATTCAGTGCTAATTTGAGAAAGACAAACAGCTCGGGGCTTTCAGGACAGCCTGCTTGACATTTTCACAGCTTCAATTATTCACACTTTTGACAATACAGCCGACAGCCCAAAAGGGTACCGCCGCTAAATGAATAGAGCATGTTATTTTCTCTTTTCTCTCTTTTTCTGGCAGTTTTCTCTTTCCTGCTCATGTCCTTCTTTCTGTCTGTCTAGTATAAATTCCTCCTCAAAATATGGGCCGTACAGAAAGGTCAGAGTAACCATATTTCCCCGTGCGTCGGTCAGATACAGTATGTACTTTGAGTACTTCAGACGAAGCGGCACAATATAACAGGACATGCAGGTTTTCATAAGCTATAAAAGCGACATGAAACCGCCCATTACTTCCATAATCAACTTCTGAGCGATGCATGATACAATAGTAGCCTACAACAATGAGGAAATAGTTATTAATATTCCATATTTCTGGCCTAAATTAAGTCGGGACTAACTAACATCTTTGGAATAATGTGCAACTGACCATAAATGTCTATCAAGAAAATAAACTGGTTGACTTTCGATTGCATGTTGCCTTTAAGCAAATTTCACCGTGGCAAAGTATCTTTTTGTTCTTCTATCTATAGTTTTCCCATCTACAATCCCTCTCACAGAGCGCAGCGGGGGTTTGTAAGGAAAACTGTGTCATAAAGAAAACAGAACAGAGTGTTTCAACTCTTTTTTTTGCATCTCTCTCTCCTCCCAATGGATGCAACAATGTGAAATCAGGCAGTCGATCTACCGAACAGCTCGTCTTCATTTCTGCAGATATTCAATACGAGGAAGAGCATGAATAATGTAGACGCTCTGCTTGATCAGCGGGCCGCTTCTGTCCAGATAGTGTTATAGTCACAATGACACGTCCTTCACTTTTACACACAGCAGTCTTTCATGGGCAATTAGGCCTATTTGTCCTCCCGAATGTGGGTTAGAACCATCAGAGCTGTGATTTGTTTTATATAAAAATCACTGCTGGGATTTAGAAGGTCATTTAAAATCTGAAATAGCTCGAGGAGAGCGTTTCCTCCGGGGTCTGAGTGACACACCAGAGAGAACTGTGACATTTCAGAATTAACATAGTGAAAGTCTTTTCTGCTGATGGATTTAACAACATGACGCTTAAAAACAAAAACACAAATGTGATTTCCTGACGTCACCGCGGCTCTGCTGCAAACACTACTGAGCTCCCTCGCTGACTTCTGAGACAACATCCGCTACAACACTGCAATTCAGGAAAGTACAAGTAGTGGGTAAATAGTCCATTTTTATCATTTTAAAATATTAAAGCTAATTCAAAAGTAAAAAAAAAGAAAGAAATTAATACTTTTATTCTGCAAGGATGCATTAAATTGATCAGAACTGACAAAAAGATTTCAAAGCTTTTCAATTTTCAATAAATGCTGTTCTTTTAAACTTCCTATTCATCAAAGAATCTCGCAAAAAATGTATAAAGGTTGGTTTCCACATAAATCTGAAGCAGCACAACCATTTCAAAACTGATAATAATTATAAATGTTTCTCGAGCAGCAAATCATCATATTAGAATGATTTCTGAAGGATCATGTGACACTGAAGACTGGAGTAATGAATACATTACAGTACATATATTCATATTTTAATTTTTTTTTAAAAGAATTTATTCTGGCCTCAAACTTTTGAACGGTATCCTGTATAAATACTTACATATATTTATATATATATATATATATATATATAGAGAGAGAGAGAGAGAGAGAGAGAGAGAAATAATAACTAATATTTAACATTGTATATATTAATAATGTATGTATATTTAAAAATAATTGAATTTATTTACAACAATTTTGAATTAAGCTTGTCCACCGAATGCATTGCCTTCTATGCATGCAATGATAACTTAAAATGTAACAAAATTCTGTATTTTTGGGGGACAGCCTTATACGAGCGCGACTGTGTCTGTGATGGAGCCGGTGTCCATATCGAATGTGTAACATCCCAACAAAACCAGATCAATAGTCTCATAAACACTGGAAGAAGCCATTGCATCATGGCGCACATTCATTTGACCAATGCCACATTTCAATGACCTCCACTTTATCATCGCCAACCAGCAATAAAATTATGTGATTTAGAGATTTAATGTACTTGAGTTGTATGTATTTGGTCTCTGCTCCAACAATGTACATGTACAAACATCAGTTGTTTCTAATTATAAAGCAATCATTTGTATAAACTTATTTTGCTAAAATGAGCAGTGCAAAAAGTAATTGTGCATTTATAGTGAACCTCGTTCACGGCCTCGTGACAAGACATCAGTCGCTTCCAGTTCAGCTTCTTATTTTTCTTTTAAGCACAAGCGCATATTGAGGCCGCTAAAGCAGTAGATGGGGTTTATTCAGGCCAGGGGAAAACACACACACACACACACACACACACACACACGCTTACTGAAATAGTGCTGCTAAAGTGAATGTTAATTTGGTGGCATAAAGACACAGCTGGTACTGCAAGACGTGGACGTTGTGTCACATTTCAGCACAGAAAGAGCTCTCAGCCTGAGCCCTGTTTAAATATGAGTAAGCGCTATTGAAAAGGCTATTGATCTGGCTATGATTAGCAGTCCATTCATGGCCTTTGCTGAGACTGTTGGCCCTCGCTCTCTTATTGACTCGACTTCCGGCCATTCAAGAAAAGCCTGTGTGTGCGTTCACAGCGGCAGACTGAGATACGACAGAGACTTCACTGCTGTTTGAGGGCTTTCCCTTGATAAGATTGTTTGGAGGTTTCTAATGGAAGCCAGAGTCAATGTTTGTGCAGCCATCAACAATATAAAGCAAAATTTGGGAGTTAATAAGTTCATAGTTGTAAGACAAAATACTACAAACATGTGCATTTAGTGTTGAGTTTAGAGCATGCACAAATTCATTTAATCTCAAACTTTAAAGCCGATTTAACATGCGCTGACACCTCGGCACCTAGGAACATAATTATTATTAAAATAATGTTAAATAAAGTTAAATCAATTTCAATTTAGTTAATGGAGTAGGTATCATGAACGTAAAATGAACAGCATTGGTAACACTTTATTTTAAGGTGATTACACATACTACATGTACTTACTATAGTAATAACACTAAATGATGCATAAAGTAACTTACCCTAAACAAACCCTAACCGTAACTCTATAGTAAGTACAGTACATGTAGTTCATTAATATTACCCAGTACTTATTTGAGAAGTATTTGAGTATGTAACTACGTCACCTTAAAATAAATTGTAACTAACATTTGTTACAGCATTTATTAAACTAGGCTAATGTTCATTATTAAACACACAATTATTCATTGTTAATACATGTTTGTTCATAATACAACTTAAAATAGTATTCGTATGTAGAAATTAACCTTAATCAAGATTATTAATAAAATATTGTTCATTGTTATTTCATTTTAACCATTGAATTAATTAACACTAAGCTATAGAAACTACCTGTAAGATATGACCATAATAATTGTGTACCTTTGAGCAAAATCTATAGCAGAATTGCATGTATTTTATTCAATAATTCTAATTAAAAATGGACTATATCACCCAGTATTTGCGCAGTGTTTAGAATGTTGCATCCTCTTCATAACTTCATATAATGTCTTCATATCACCACACCTCTTTCCCCTTCGCTTCATGCGAGAGGATATTTGTATGACACACATTTGCTGCCTAACTAGAGCGCTCCAAATCTGTCACTTATGAGGCTGTATATCAGTTAAGATGCCATGTAGATGTAGACAGCAATGCAGAGTCTTAGCATTACACTGTTCACTTTCATCGATTGCATCAGGACACTCAGCTACGGTCAGGGAAGTTGCAAAAAAAAAAAGAGAGAAAAGAATAGGAAACATGGATTAGACAATCTTAAATTTGTACACTAATGCCTGGTTCAGATTACACGATTTTAGCACAATCCATTGGACGTAGGGTGTCGTGGGGATTCGTGAACGCCAACGGGCGTCGGGACGCGAGATTCAATCGTTTCATGTCGTATAGTGTGTCATAGTGGACGACAACCGACCCACGTCTGCGATGCTTAACGACATCACCATAAAAAGACTAGCAGGTTTCATTTTTTTCAGTTGTGTCAAGAGTAAGTGAGTGAGTGAGTGAGTGAGTGAGTGTGTGTGTGTGTGTGTGTTTATGTGATTTATGAGGACACAAATGTGTATAATGACATGCATATTACACTGGTGTTACAACTTACACGTGGTTTATGAGGACATTTCATGAGTCCTCATATTTCAAAAAGCTTAAAAAACATAAAAAACAATATTTTATTAAAAATGTAAAAATGCAGAATGTCTTCTGTGATGGGTAGGTTTATCGATAGGGGCAGTGTGTGTGTGTGCGTGTGCGTGTGTGTGTGTGTGTAAGGGGATAGAATACAGTTTGTCCAGTATAAAAACCATTACGCCTATGGAATGTCCTCACAAGTATAGCAAAACAAAGCTGTGTGTGTGTGTGTGTGTGTGTGTGTGTGTGTGTGTGTGTGTGTGTGTGTGTGTGAGATGGCACGTGATGACTGGTCGGAAAGCAGAATAGTACCCTATTTAAGGGTATAGGGGCGATTTCGGACAAATTTCAATGAAGCATCCAACACTCCACACTTATTCGGTTAAGTGCAACTACTCACTCTATTATACTACAAAACAGCCTAGAATAGTGCATACGTACACAAATGAATGCAGCGGCTGCAAAAGACATGAACGCAATGGCTCAAGACATCCATCTATCCCATGTTTACACTGAAAAACAATAGAAAAGTAGTGCAGTGGAATGGAAAAGCCCCCAAAACATGCACTTTTAGCATGTGTTGTATACTGTGCATATTGTTTATTGTGTATTCTGTTGGATTATTGTCTATCCTATAGTATGAAAAAATAACCTTACGAGATATGTAATTTCATTCTCCCATGTCTGGTCTGAGAGACAATAAAGTGAACTTGAAGGTGAACGTATATTTGCACATGTTTGTGAGATTAACATTAAGAATATTAAATGCTGTAAAAGTGCAGTTCATTTTTAGTTCACATTGATTAACTAATGCAGTAATGCAACCTTACTGTTACCAATGTAATATAGTTGCAATATTATGCCATCATAAATTAAACTGAAACACCATAACGTTGCTATAAAACAGCACAAGCTGAAAAAATATGCAGTGCAGTATAAAATGCAGCAAAAGCAAGGATATCTAGGTCTTCTGTGAGTTTCTAAAACAGTGCATGCAAATGTGCGCAGAGAAGAATCAAGCATTAGCCAAGCCATCAGCCGGTTATAGATCAGCGTCACACACGACAGAGGAAACTCTGAACAACGAGAGCGAACACAACTATCTGAGCAGATCACTGGTATTTTTGAAGCTGTTAAAAGCAAAGACATTCATTATGCAACACAGTGATCAGTATCGAGTTATTAAAGTTGTGGACAAACTTTCTGATGTAAACGTCATGCAATCACAAAAAGGGCCATTTTGCAGAAAGTTGAGAGATCAGATTCAGATAAATGCAGAACAAAAACAAGAATGATGGAGCAGAAGCACAAACAAAAGCAGAGCAGAGCTGTAGCTTTAAATCTGCTCTGTTGATCTATTATCTTAAAGATGTCTGTGTGATGACACGACTGGAAGACAGACGATGGAAAGAAACCATCACCAGCTGAAACATCTTCAGTCTATCTGAGGATACAGTATGTCACAGAACAGCTTAGTGGAGAATACAGTTGGAACAAAAGAGGCTTATTTTAAAATAAATGACAAATACAGCACAAATAATACATGTGAGATGATCAAACTGCTTTTCTGACAGAATCAAGCCCTATTTTTGCATGTCAATATGTAAAACTGCTCATATTTCAATTCATACAGCGCTTTTTAAATTCATACAGCAACACAAAGATTTTTCTTTGGACTTTACTGAAACTATTCTTGACCTCCTTGGAGACCTCGATGGAGAGGGGAGAAGACCATCTGAACCCAAACTTCAGCTTCAAACACAGTTAATCTGTGATTCAACATCAGATACACAACAGGACTTGGTTAGTTCGCCCAAAAAAATGAAAATGATCCCATGTAATTATCGCCTTTTCTTCAGAAGGCCTTTATTAACCCTCTGGAACCGTATGGATTACTGTTATGATGGATGGATGCGCTTTTTCAGGCGTTCAAAATCTCAGTTACCATTCACTCCCATTATAAAGCTTGGAAGAGCCAGGAATTTTTAAAAATATAACTCCTATTGTGATTGGCTGAAAGAAGCAAGTCGTATAAACCTGGCTTGAGGGTAAGTAAATTATGGGATAATTTTTTACTTTTGGGTGAACTAATCCTTAATGTTGCTACTAGCTTCTGTCATCATTTACACTGAGCACTAGAAAGACATTCAAAACTAGAGCAAAACCAACAATCCTCACTAATGCTGTTCTCACCACCAATGTGTTTAAACCCATATAGGTCAGTGAGATTAGACTGACAGTGGTCATTTTCCTTTTATTCAACGCTTATTAGCTCAAATGCGTCAATTAATATCCTCGTGGCTGTGTCTCAAAACATTATTAACGCACTACATAGTATTTGCGCAGCATTTCTGCTCATCGTAGGAGCGTTTCGACTCAAAACGGGCCAGGTAGTCTATGAAGTCAGCTGACTAGGTTTTGAGACACAGCCCAAGCCCCTCATCAGACAGAAACACACACGGGTTCTCTTGCAAAACAAACACACTGGCAAATAGCTCAACTCAAACAGCACAGAGTAAATGCCGCGACCGCTTCTGGTGTTCTGATATCTGGAGGTCCAGGACATCGAGGGGTTTTACCTGTGATGTTCGGATGACTGTCTTCCGTGGCTCTTGAGAAACATTAAACTTCCCAGCGATGCTCTTCGTCTCAATGTGAGCTCAGGTCGGGTTATAAGAGGAAACACGCCGCATTTCTCCTTAAAATCACTTTATCTCCGGCGAACGCGAAAACGAGCCACTCTGATCTCCATCACTGCGAGATTCATCCGCGAGGGGAGCAACACCAACACTGAGAGGAGAGAGAGAGAGATCTGTGTGTGTGTGTGTGTGTGTGTGTGTGTGAGTGAGAGAGAGAGAGAGAGAGAGAGAGAGAGAGAGATCAGCACCACGGACAGCGACACCCATCATTCAGTTAAGAGACGTTTAGCATGTAAATAAAACATAGACGTGTTACTGTGTGTTTGAAGAATCAACCTGTCTTTGCCAATAATATGGCTAATTTTAAAGGAATAGTACATTAAAAGTAACCTCCATATTGTTTCTAAACCCGTACGACTTTCGTTCTTCAGTGAAATTGCAAAATATGTTTTGAAAGATTGTCACACTTCTCTTATTTATACATCTAAATTGGACAGCAATTATTCCGCCTAAACTCCAATAAAAGGAAAAACCACTGTAAAAATATCATATAAGTGGATTATACAACTCTAAAGTCTTCAGAAGTCATAGCTTTGTGTGAAAAAATTAAGATTTTTTACGAATATTATAATTAGGGTAACATTTTATTTTAAGGCGAGTAGTTACACCATACTATATGCACTTATAGTAATAACAGTAAATTATGCATAATTACAAGTAACTAACCCTAAATCAAACCGTAACTGTAACTCTATAGTAAACACATGTAGTTAATTAATATTAGTACTTATTTGAGTAAATACAATGTAACTATGTCACCTTAAAATATTGGGTTACACTTTATTTTAAGGTGTCTTTCTTACACTGTCATTATACATTTAAGTACTGAGTAATATTAATTAACAACATGCACTTACTATAGAGTTACGGTTTGGTTTAGTTGCAATTTTGTATAATTCATAGTTATTACTATAGTAACTACCAACGCATTCTCATCCCAAGGCGTAATATTCTGACACTTTGACAAAGCGTCTATATCGAACGCGCATGGAACCCTTTAGCGTCAATATAACACGCAGAGAGATGGGTAGGTTTAGGTATGGTGTAGGGTTAGGGTTAGACCGCTAGGAGGCGCCTTCTGACCCATATATTTCGGCGTCTCATATTGACGCTAAAGGGTACCATGCGCGTTCGATATAGACGCTTTGGCAAAAGCGTCATTATATTACGCCTTGGGATGAGAACGGGCTGTAACTACATGTAACATATTTAACAATGACACTGTAAAATAAAGTGTTACTACATAAAGTGTAACCTAATTTTGATATACATCTTTTATGGGTTTTAAAGGCTACTATTTTTATCGTATTATAAAGTGGGTTTATTTTTCAATCGAGTTATATACATTATGGTATTTTATTTGTTTCCATGTGAAGTTCTTGGTGTCTATTATAATGCTTTTTTTTATTGCAAAGCACTTTGAGCTGCACATTACTGTGGTAAAATCTGTTACTCCCTAAATGACAAGTAAACACAAAATGAACTATCTCTTAATTTTGCTAAACTTATAAACCCCTCTAAAACGACACATAAACAAAAAGTAAATCACACCGTCTCTTCCTGTTGAAGTGGGTCGTTCTGGAACAGAATTATCTGCAACGTGTACCAAAATATATGCTAATATTCAAAATTCAGAGTAACAGGACAGAAGCGTGTTAATGTTTGTACATGTCAAGCCTGAATTAAACTGAACACTCAGTTCGAGAGTATACACTCTGTCTCATCTTTATTTACCCGTGTAGAAGCGCGCAGGTCGTGACACACACACACACACACACACTGATGTCTTCTGGGAGGAGATGTTGGGAGTGATGTCAGCCGTGATCTGAGGAGCTGAGGGAAGTGTTTGACTCATTTGAAGTGATTCGATGAAACGATGTATTTGGATGCAGAGTGAACTGAGATAAAGCAGGCATCGAAACAAATGCACAAACATGAACCACTTGCATGATACTTTTTAAAATTTCTTTCTATTATTAAGAGTCATGTTATCTTAGCTGAAGGGACACTCTTACTGTTCAATACCTTTACGCTCGCTGTAACTTGAACAAATAAGTGATAACACTTTAATTTAGGGTCCAATTCTCACAATTAACTAGTAGCTTATTAGCATTGCATATTAATAGGATGTTGGCTGTTTATTAGTACGTATAAAGCACAAATGAATGCCTTATTCTGCATGACCATATTCTACATCCCTTAATTCTATCCAATAAGTAAACTTAACAACTACCTTACTAACTATTAATAAGCAGTAATTAGGAGTTTATTGAAGCAAAAATCATAGTTAATAGTTAGTTAATAGTAAGAATTGGACCCTAATCTAAAGTGTCACCAAATAAGTATGTTTGTGTAACTTGATGTGCTAAAGTTAGTTATTGCGCAGTAACATATTTTACGCATCTTTTGAAATGTGAAAATTACCATCAAACTGAGTTGTGTCATTTGATCAAACAAGATTAATATTCTAGAGAAATACAAAACAACTAATCCTGCAAAACAATCACAGAATCAATGAAATCCACTTACTGATGTTTGTGCTGCTGTTTGTGCCCTAAAATGATGTCACTTCCTGCAGGATGATGTCATTAAGGAACTGGCTGTTAGTTAAAGGGATTTTACAAAAATAATTGAAAGTGATATCAAGATATCAATTGACGAAAATTAAAACAATGTTAGCAAACAAGTTATGTTTAAAACATTTCAATTAGACAAGTGAATGTTCACTGTTCACTGTCATGTTATGTTATAGAGAAGTAACTAATATGATTTCCATCATCAAAATTATTTCAAATGAAATACTTTTTAAAAATGCACTGCATACCATTGATCCAATTCCGTAGGTTTGGTGTTTACGGCGAGGTTTGTGAGTCTGAACACACATGTATTCCTGCTCCTCTTTCATCTCGGAAAAAGCTTTTAGCCTCGAGCTGCCAATAGGAATCAGTCACTACAGTCTACAGCTTCTTGCTTTGGATTAAATGCCTGACAAACGGAACATTTTTGCATACTTATCCTTTTGACTCCCTTCTCTCTGCAGAAGCTGATGGGATGAAGTGAGATTCAATCCCAACCTTTCCGTTTGATCCTACCTCGAACATATTTAAGCTCGCTCCTGAAACTCTAACCCTCAAACTTGACTCTAGTCTGGATTATCCTGGAGTGACCTGAAACAGAGTATATTTCTCAAATATTAATGAATTTACAAAAGCAATACACTAATAATAATACATTTTATTTAAAGGTGCCTTTCTCGGCACTCAAGGACACCGTACAGGGATGCATAAGACATTTAAAAAAATAGAGAATAGAACAACATTAAAGGGTTAGTTCACCCCAAAATGAAAATTCTGTCAGTAATTACTCGCCCTCATGCTGTTCCAACCCCGTAAGACTTTCGTTCATCTTCGGAACACGAATTAAGATATTTTTTATTAAATCTGAGAGCTGGATCAGTCCTCCATAGGCTTCTGTTATTGAAACTTGTTCCCCCGAAAAGTTATTAAAGAAATCCTTAAAATAGTCCAGGTGACGACAGTGGCTCAATCTTCAGTTTATCAAGCGACGAGAATACTTTTTGTGCGCAAAAACAAACAAAAATAACGACTTTATTTCAACTATTCATTTCCTTCTCTGTTGGCCTCGTCAGTTAACGCAGTGTGATGCGTAGTGTGATAGCGTAGTGTGATAGGGTAGTGTGATAGCGTAGTGTGATAGCGTAGTGTGATAGCATACTGTGATAGCGTAGTGTGATAGCGTAGTGTGATAGCGTAGTGTGATAGCGTAGTGTAATAGCGTAGGGTGATAGCGTAGTGTGATAGCGTAGTGTGATGGCGTACTGTGATGGCGTAGTGTGATGGCGTAGTGTGATGGCGTAGTGTGATAGGGTAGTGTGATAGGGTAGTGTGATAGCGTAGTGTGATAGCGTAGTGTGATGGCGTAGTGTGATGGCGTAGTGTGATGGCGTAGTGTGATGGCGTAGTGTGATAGCATAGTGTGATAGGGTAGTGTGATAGCGTAGTGTGATAGCGTAGTGTGATAGCGTAGTGTGATAGCGTTGTGTGATAGCGTAGTGTGATAGCGTAGTGTGATAGCGTAGTGTGATAGCGTAGTGTGATAGGGTAGTGTGATAGCGTAGTGTGATAGCATAGTGTGATAGCGTAGTGTGATAGCATAGTGTGATAGGGTAGTGTGATAGCGTAGTGTGATAGCGTAGTGTGATAGCGTAGTGTGATAGCGTAGTGTGATAGCGTAGTGTGATAGCGTAGTGTGATAGCATAGTGTGATAGCATAGTGTGATAGGGTAGTGTGATAGCGTAGTGTGATAGCGTAGTGTGATAGCGTAGTGTGATAGCATAGTGTGATAGCGTAGTGTGATAGCGTAGTGTGATAGCATAGTGTGATAGCGTAGTGTGATAGCGTAGTGTGATAGCGTAGTGTGATAGCGTAGTGTGATAGCGTAGTGTGATAGCGTAGTGTGATAGCATAGTGTGATAGCGTAGTGTGATAGCGTAGTGTGATAGCGTAGTGTGATAGCATAGTGTGATAGCGTAGTGTGATAGCGTAGTGTGATAGCGTAGTGTGATAGCATAGTGTGATAGGGTAGTGTGATAGCGTAGTGTGATAGCGTAGTAGCGTAGTGTGATAGCGTAGTGTGATAGCGTAGTGTGATAGCGTAGTGTGATGGCGTAGTGTGATGGCGTAGTGTGATGGCGTAGTGTGATGGCGTAGTGTGATGGCATAGTGTGATGGCATAGTGTGATAGGGTAGTGTGATAGCGTAGTGTGATAGCGTAGTGTGATAGCGTAGTGTGATAGCGTAGTGTGATAGCGTAGTGTGATAGCGTAGTGTGATAGCATAGTGTGATGGCGTAGTGTGATGGCGTAGTGTGATGGCGTAGTGTGATGGCGTAGTGTGATAGCGTAGTGTGATAGGGTAGTGTGATAGCGTAGTGTGATAGCGTAGTGTGATAGCGTAGTGTGATAGCGTAGTGTGATAGGGTAGTGTGATAGCATACTGTGATAGCGTAGTGTGATAGCGTAGTGTGATAGCGTAGTGTGATGGCGTAGTGTGATGGCGTAGTGTGATAGCATAGTGTGATAGGGTAGTGTGATAGCGTAGTGTGATAGCGTAGTGTGATAGCGTAGTGTGATAGCGTAGTGTGATAGCGTAGTGTGATAGGGTAGTGTGATAGCGTAGTGTGATAGCGTAGTGTGATAGCGTAGTGTGATAGCGTAGTGTGATAGCGTAGTGTGATAGGGTAGTGTGATAGCGTAGTGTGATAGCGTAGTGTGATAGCGTAGTGTGATAGCGTAGTGTGATAGGGTAGTGTGATAGCGTAGTGTGATAGCGTAGTGTGATAGCGTAGTGTGATAGCGTAGTGTGATAGGGTAGTGTGATAGCGTAGTGTGATAGCGTAGTGTGATAGCGTAGTGTGATAGCGTACTGTGATAGCGTACTGTGATAGCGTAGTGTGATAGCGTAGTGTGATAGCGTAGTGTGATAGCGTAGTGTGATAGGGTAGTGTGATAGCGTACTGTGATAGCGTAGTGTGATAGCGTAGTGTGATAGCGTAGTGTGATAGCGTAGTGTGATAGCGTAGTGTGATAGGGTAGTGTGATAGGGTAGTGTGATAGCGTAGTGTGATAGCGTAGCGTGATAGCGTAGCGTGATAGCGTAATGTGATAGGGTAGTGTGTGATAGCGTAGTGTGATAGCGTAGTGTGATAGCGTAGTGTGATAGGGTAGTGTGATAGCGTAGTGTGATAGCGTACTGTGATAGCGTAGTGTGATAGCGTAGTGTGATAGCGTAGTGTGATAGCGTAGTGTGATAGCGTAGTGTGATAGCGTAGTGTGATAGCATAGTGTGATAGCGTACTGTGATAGCGTAGTGTGATAGCATAGTGTGATAGCGTACTGTGATAGCGTAGTGTGATAGCGTACTGTGATAGCGTAGTGTGATAGCGTAGGGCTACGTCACATGCAGGCTCACTATTGGCCGACGCTGGTCATGTGTGTGATGCGTGTGACGTACGACTCAGAAGCGCTGCAGTTTTACTACGTGAACTCACTCGAAGCCCACCGAGAAGGAAATAGTTGAATAAAGTCGATTTTTTTTTTTTTTTTTAACACACAAAAAGTATTCTCATCGCTTGATAAACTTAAAGGGATAGTTCACTTTGAAATAAATTTTTGGTATGTTTTAGCTTACCTCAAGGGCATCCAAGATGTAGCTGTCTTTGTTTCCGCAGTAGTTTCAATTTTGATATTTTTAGGACAATAAGAACCGTTCTTGTCTGTCAGTCATATAATGCAGGTCTATGGTCACCACCTCAAAGAGCATCACAGAGAAGTCCAAATTAAACATGATTTAATGACTCGTAAATGTAAGTACACATCGATGGCCTAAGACACGAAACGAGCGGTTTGTGTGAGAAAACGAACAGTATTTATACAGTTTTTACCTCTTGTAACCACAGCCACGAAGCGCCCGCGCCCTCAGATCACTTGGACGTGGCTGTGGTTACAAGAGGTAAAAACGATACTGTTCATTTTCTCACACAAACCGCTCGTTTCGTGTCTTAGGCCATCAATGTTGTGATGTGGGTTTTGTGTTTTGTCATGTTCAGTGGTTCCCTGTCTTGTCTATTAGTTATCCCAGGTGTTTCTGATTTCCCACGCCCCCTTGTTATCTTGGTAGCTCGTCTGTCTATGATTATTTAAGCCCTGTGTTTCTGCCTGGTCTTTGTGAGTTGTTGAATGTATGTTAGCGTTGGTTATTCCGGAGTCCTGAGTCTTTGTCTAAGTTTGTAGTTTGTCTAAATAAAGCCTGTACACTGCGTTTGGATCCAGCCTCCTTCCCGTGCTTCTACCGCACCACATTGTAACAATCAATGTGTTCTTACATTTACGAGTCATTAAATCATGTTTAATTTGGACTTCTCTGTCATGCTCTTTGAGGTGGTGACCATAGACCTGCATTATATGACTGACAGACAAGAACGGTTTGATCTAAAAATATCGTGTCGTACTGCGGAAACAAAGACACCTACATCTTGGATGCCCTTGAGGTAAGCTCAAACATACCAAAAATTTATTTCAAAGTGAACTATCCCTTTAAGATTGAGCCACTGTAGTCACTTGGACTATTTTAATGATGTCTTTAATAACTTTTCGGGGAAACAAGTTTCAATAACAGAAGCCTATGGAGGATTCGAATTATTCAGACTTAATTCGTGTTCCGAAGATGAACGAAAGTCTTACGTGGTTGGAACAACATGAGGGTGAGTAATTAATTACTGACAGAATTTTCATTTTGGGGTGAACTATCCCTTTAACAAAAAACAACGGAAAGAGGCAGAGCAATTTACATCAAGTGAAATAGCCCGTTTTATAGTCGATGTTTCGGGGTGATATGAGTTCCAGAGACGGGGGGACAGACAGGTGTATGGAGGAAGAGGATCTAAAGTTGGACCCTGGAGGAGATCAGACAGATATATGGGGGAGGTTGTGGATGGCCTTGAATGTTAACAGAAGGACTTTGAACTGGATACGGATCTGGACCGGGAGCCAGTGAAGCTGCTGCTGGACAGGAGGGATGTGCTGAATGGAGGGTGGAAGTTTATGAAGGTATTTGTGAAGGAGGCCGAAAAGGAGAGAGTTGCAGTCGTCCAAACGGGTGACGAGACTGTGGACAAGAACGGCCATTCATGTTTCATAGATGGAAGTAGGCAGACCGGGTGATGTTACTGATGTGGGGCTGAAAAGATAATGACTCTCACACTCTTAACCTGAGGGAGTAAGGGAGTTATCAACAGTAAGAGAAAAGCTGTCGGCTTTGGATAAAGTGGATTTAGTTCCAATGAGGAGAACCTCAGTTTTATTACTGTTTAATTAGAGGAAATTTGGGGTAAACCAGGTTTTCATTTCCGAGATACAGTCAGATTTTATCGGAAATAAAAACCTGGTTTACCCCAAATTTCCTCAAAATGTTGTGTGGTCGAGAGGTAGAGTCATCAGCATAACAGTGAATGTTACATTTCTATTCATCTCTTCTTTGGTGATGGATGATGGAGATTATTAGAGTGATGGAAATGTTCAGATTATATACAGTACTGTTCAAATGTCTGTGGTCAGAAAGATATTATATATAGTGAGAACTTAATACTTTGATTCAGCACGGACTCATGGGATTTATAATGTTACAAATTAATTTTATATATTCTTTTGAACTTTCTATTTATCAAAGGATCCTGAGAAGAAAATGTATCAAGTTTTCCACAAAAAAAACTGTTTTCTGTCATGATTCTGCCTTAGTGTTCTTGATTTTCCCTGGTCTTGAGGCAGGATCGTGACAGAATCATGTTTCATGTGCAGCACATGGCCAATTGTTTGGGCCGTGTGCTTGCGTTGTCCCGTCTCGTTACCCCGCCCCCTTGTTATCCTCGTCTTGTGATTATTGTCTAGTCAGTTTCACCTGTCCTTGTCATTAGTGTTCCCCTTTATAATCCCCTTGTGTTTGCTGTCCTGTGCCGGTTCATTGTGATACTTTGTGAGTTTTACCATACCTGTATCGTTCCTTGTGAGTATCCCGTCGAGTGTGTTTTCTAGAGAAAGTTCTGTTCCTGAATCTACTGTTTGTTTTTCATCAAGTTATGTCAAGTCATAGTTTTTGTCGCCTAGTTCTGTCAATGTTTTGCCCCCTCGTGGGTTTTGTTTTCTGTTTGTTATAATAAACGTTTAGTGTCTGCATTTCGTCTGCGCCTGGGTTCATCTCCGTGCACAACCATAACAGTTTTCAACATCGATAATGATCATAAATGTTTCCTGAGCATCAAATCGTCATATGAGAATGATTTCTGAAGGATCATGTGACACTGAAGACTGGAGTAATGATGATGAAAATTCAGCTTTGATCACAGGAATAAATTACACTTGACAATATATTCATATAGAAAACAGTTATTTTGAATTGTAACAATATCTCACAATATTACTTATTTTACTTTACGTATTTTTTTCGTATGTTTCTTCTTTAAAAAACATAAAATAAATCATACTGACCCCAAACTTTTGAAGGCTGTAATATGCGTGTGTGTGTGTCAGTCTCCCTGATTTGTCAAATGAAGTAAAGTATCAATCACACAATAAGAATTCAATTTAAATGTACAGTTCACCAAAAAAGTAACATTCTGTCATCATTTACTTACGGTTGTTTGGTTTGAAACCCATATAAAAATTGCAGATACTCGTGTTGTAAATATTAAATATAAATATTGTAAATATTAATATCCATCCACTTCAGCTGCATGGAAAATGGCATTTTCACAGAAGAAGAAAAATAAGAACATTTAGAACGACATGAAGTCGAGAAAACATCGATGACGGGATTTAACTGAGTGAACCATTCCTTTAAAGTTTATAGTCAATATCTTTTGTTCCGTCTCCAATAATCTCTCTTTTGCTCACTCTCTCTCACACACACACGCACACACGCACACACACACACACACACACACACACACACACACAGAATTCAATATTGAGTGTTTTCCTGGTCAATCACTCAGTCATCAGTGTAAACGGTGCCACAGGCAGAGAATTGAGCTGCATCTCACTGTCAAATCACACCAGCTCTCTCTCTATCTCTCTCTGTGAGGAAAAGAGTTAGTCAGTAATCAATACAAAACACTACCATGCCAATCAATGCATTCAATGAAAACAAATAAACAAAAACATATCATTCAGTCTGTTTCACTACCTCTGAAACAGAAACAAGGCCAACCAAATCACATTTTGCTTTGGATAAAAGCATCTGCTAAATAAATAAATACAAATGTAAATCTTACTTATTAAAGGGAAAGTTCACCCAAAAGTCACACTAGTCTTTTCTTCTCTATTGTGACGTACACTCACCGGCCACTTTATTAGGTACACCTGTCCAACTGCTCGTTAACACTTAATTTCTAAGCAGCCAATCACATGGCGGCAACTCAGTGCATTTAGGCATGTAGACATGGTCAAGACAATCTCCTGCAGTTCAAACCGAGCATCAGTATGGGGAAGAAAGGTGATTTGAGTGACTTTGAACGTGGCATGATTGTTGGTGCCAGAAGGGCTGGTCTGAGTATTTCAGAAACTGCTAATCTACTGGGATTTTCACGCACAACCATCTCTAGGGTTTACAGAGAATGGTCCGAAAAAGAAAAAACATCCAGTGAGCGGCAGTTCTGTGGGCGGAAATGCCTTGTTGATGCCAGAGGTCAGAGGAGAATGGCCAGACTGGTTCGAGCTGATAGAAGGGCAACAGTGACTCAAATAACCACCCGTTACAACCAAGGTGGGCAGAAGAGCATCTCTGAACGCACAGTACGTCGAACTTTGAGGCAGATGGGCTACAGCAGCAGAAGACCACACCGGGTGCCACTCCTTTCAGCTAAGAACAGGAAACTGAGGCTACAATTTGCACAAGCTCATCGAAATTGGACAATAGAAGATTGGAAAAACGTTGCCTGGTCTGATGAGTCTCGATTTCTGCTGCGACATTCGGATGGTAGGGTCAGAATTTGGCGTCTACAACATGAAAGCATGGATCCATCCTGCCTTGTATCAACGGTTCAGGCTGGTGGTGGTGGTGTCATGGTGTGGGGAATATTTTCTTGGCACTCTTTGGGCCCCTTGGTACCAACTGAGCATCGTTGCAACGCCACAGCCTACCTGAGTATTGTTGCTGACCATGTCCATCCCTTTATGACCACAATGTACCCAACTTCTGATGGCTACTTTCAGCAGGATAATGCGCCATGTCATAAAGCTGGAATCATCTCAGACTGGTTTCTTGAACATGACAATGAGTTCGCTGTACTCAAATGGCCTCCACAGTCACCACATCTCAATCCAATAGAGCATCTTTGGGATGTGGTGGAACGGGAGATTCGCATCATGGATGTGCAGCCGACAAATCTGCGGCAACTGTGTGATGCCATCATGTCAATATGGACCAAACTCCCTGAGGAATGCTTCCAGCACCTTGTTGAATCTATGCCACGAAGAATTGAGGCAGTTCTGAAGGCAAAAGGGGGTCCAACCCGTTACTAGCATGGGGTACCTAATAAAGTGGCCGGTGAGTGTATATCTGAGTGAAACGCTTCTGGAACAAGAACAAATGTGGGCGGGGCTTGATTGTGTCTGTGAGGAATTGATTGGATGGTTGTGGTTTGCTATTGGCTGATCTCATGTGAGTGACAGGTTATAGCCCCGCCCTCGTCATCAGAGAACAGAAGACATGCTGCAAACATCATTAGCATTACTAAAACAATAATGATGTGCACCGATAAATACTGCACTATTCCATTAAAAAATAAGAATGGTCAATTTTGATTTCATGGTGACTTCAACTGTGGTAAAATCCCTCTAATGCACGGCCTCTTGTGGCTCATTGCTTTAATAAAACACAGCAACAGAAATATGATAAAAGACATCAATGTTAATAAATAGTAAATTAGTAAATAAATACATTCAATTAATAATAAACAAACAACTTCGAGACTTGAATCTGTTATGCATTTATTCACCATTATCAACAAGCACGTCTCATCTAATTAATTAGAGAGTTACTATAGACGTTTACTCTCAAAAAACCCTGGTGTTTAAGAGGATTATTTTATGTTATTTTATATTATAGATGCCATGTATTTTATTGTTGCATCTTACTTCGGTCAGCTTTGCTGTTTTAAATGTGCTATATAAAACATGTTACTTATATTTTTACTTACGATTCACAATCCGATGTGTTTTGTGGAGATATAACCATCAAGTTATTACGCTACTTACAAAACAACAGTTATTCTGTCTTTGTTTACTCTTTGAAATGTATTTTTAGCACATCAAATAGAGAGAGAGATGAACGGAGATGTCAGAACCACATGAAGAGCTTATGTGGCGTGGCAGATGGTTGTGAGACACGAGAACATCCATGTTCAGACGGGAACAGCCCTCCACCAAACTCAGACCAATCTCTTCAGTGACAAATGAGCTCAAACTAACTATACTTTCAGGTTAATGTTTTAGAATAAAAGATAGGCATTAACCCTTAAAGATTACAGTGAGATTGCTTAGACAGGCCAGAGACGCTCTAGTGTTTTAAATGCTGTATTAAAACAATATTTTTGGAGCTTGCCCATAATTGCATCCATTGGATTATAAACACAAAATATGACTGCAATAAACCAACTTGAGTGGAACATTACTGCAATATTCTAAACACTTTTGTGAAGAAAAGAACATAATGCAGAATTAATTTATCCTGTCAGATTGAAGGAAATGTTACAAGTGATTCTGCTAGAACTCTGCTCCCTTTTCTTGTCAGCAGAGATGAGATACAGGACTTGTTTTACTCCTTTCTAACTGTGATCTCAGATATCACATCCAGTGTAAACCTGATGAGCAACATAACAAAAGGCAAACGGTGTTATTTCTGTCTCTCTCTGAATGTGTTGTTTCTCCATGGGCCGCAGATGTCAGATCACTCAAGGTAAGCCAGCCTGGCTTTAAGCATTGTTTAGCATTTCACATTTTCAGTAAAAAACAAACCCTTGACTGATTCAGGCTGGGAAACATTCACATCTCTGCTGTCAATGGTGTGCATTAAACAAAAGCATTAACCCGGCTGTCTACATCATGGCACACAGTACAGTTGAGTTACATTGTTCTTAAAGCTAATTGCATTGACTTCTAGTCTTTACCTCAAGTGGAACAGATCTCAAAACTCGTGCACTGAAAAAAAAAAAAAAAAAAAACACATTACAGACTTATTAATTCGCTATGATCTATTTCAGATAAACCCACCTCTTAAAGGATTAGTTCACTTTTAAAATAACTTTTGCTGATAATTTACTGTTATGAGGTTGAAGGATGAACCCAAAAGCAGACAGAATGCTAACACACAACGTTTATTATGACAGAAAACAGGGGAAAACAAAACCCACGAGGGGGCAAAACAGAGACAATACAAACGAGAGATAACTAAACTAGATAACACTTGACAAGACTAGACTATTAACAGACAGCAAATACTAGATCAAGAACGATACAAGACTTTCTACTAAGACAAGGTACTCACAGGGAGAATCTCACAAAGTATGAAACAATGAACCGGCACAGGACAGCAAACACAAGGGGATTAAATAGGGAGACACTAATGACAAGGACAGGTGAAGCTGACTAGACAATAATGACAAGACGCGGATAACAAGGGGGCGAGGCAACGTAACGAGACACCGCAAGCACATGGCCCAAACAGGCCATGCGCTTGTACACAAAACACGATTCTGTCATGATCCTGCCTCACGACTAGAGAAAATCAAGGACAAGAGGGCAGAATCATGACATTTACTCACCCCCATGTCATCCAAGATGTCCATGTCTTTCTTTCTTCAGTCGAAAAAGAAATTAAGGTTTTTGATGAAAACATTCCAGGATTTTTCTCCATATAATGGACTTCAACAGGACCCAAACGGTTCAAGGTCCAAATGACAGTTTCAGTGCAGCTTCAAAGGGCTTTAAACGACACCAGACGATGAATAAGGGTCTTATCTAGACAAACCATCGGCATTTCACAAATAAATAAAGTTGAAGTTTTATTAGCACAAATGCTGGCCTTGCTCTGTTCTGTGATGCGCGTTGGTGACTCACGTAATACGCAATTACGTTGAAAAGGGACTTAGGCTCTCTATCTGAGACTGGAAGAGTTTGGTTCGTGTTGTTCATGTCGAGAAGACGCTGTTTCTGCTGACAAAGCAAATCCACTGATGAGATTGATACGGTAAAACCCACGCCATCGTCACTGTTCGTATCACTGTGTGTCAAGAGCTGAGAGTCAGATATGATAATGAGCGCTTGGTTTCTGACCAATCACAGCAGACTGGGTCATCTGACCAATCAGAGCAGAGCAGCTCTCAGAGAGGCGGGGTTTAGAGAGACTGAATCTTCGATCGAAGCGTTTCAGACACTGAGAGGAAAGAGCTGATGCTGTAGTGGAGATTATGAGAAAATTAGTGTTTTTTGACTTTGGATGCATATAAACCTGTTGAAGGAGACGCCAAAACTAAATTTGGAAGTTTAAAAACTATACTTTTGTGCAATAACATAACTTTTTTTTTACCAGCTGCTGATCTGCATCTTTAACATGTTAACCAAGCCTAACTATTCTCCTCCTGTCTTTCCTTCTGATTGAACTGTAGTTACTCATATTGCTGATGCCACTGTTTTATGAAAGCAAGGTCATTTGATGCTGTGCTAGTGATATTACCACGCAAGAACATGCTTTACATTAAAATCCCTGATGCACATTCTCTCACGGCTTATTGCTCTATTTATGAAATATTTTTCATTCTTTTACCTTTAAGGACATCCTAAATAGAAGGTTTTGCCAGATTTAACACACACCTGTATTCACACTAATTGCTTTAGTGCATAAAAGAACACTTACAACTTCACAGTTTAATTTTGTGCAGTGACATCACGTTACTTTGCTTTTCTTACCAGCTGCTTGTGAGGCCGACCAAATGGTTCATCTCGTCTTGTTTCACGGTCTGACTATAAATTGCTCTATCCACACCTCTTCATGAGCTCTTACAGAGGTCTCTGTGCTTTTCTCATTCATTATCACCTCCAAACATGCACTTTTACAGCATCAAAACACAGCTACTCTCAAAGAAACGATTCAGACACACACGCTACACAAAGAAAAGGTTTTTAGGTTGAGCTTGCAGTCGATGATTTCAGGAGCATAATAGAGATGTTATTAGTTGCAGTTGTCATGAGTGATAGTTAAATGACATCCTGTCTTTAGATTAATACAGTCCAGACACTAAAACTGCATAAATATGAGTGAATTGCTTGTTACTTACAGAGTACGGGAAGTGCGTATTTGATTCCCAGAGAAAGGTGTGTGTGTGTGTGTGGGAGCTGAATCTAATTACAGCAATGCAGTTGGAAATAAAGACGCTGGAAACCGACTCAATGCTGTTCCCTCGTTTCACCAGTGAATGTCAGCAGAAACAGAGATCAGCGAAATGTGCCAGCTCAGTTCTCTCCTGTCTTTTTATTCATGCACTTGATATGAAATATATCAGGTGTCATCTGCATTATACAACCTTTGGCCCACTTCACTGTGTCCTGTAATATATTTGACTTCACATTTAGTGAAAGCTTCTGGGCAAATTTCTGCATCATTAGAGGCACCAAGTGGAACTGCAAAAAGATTGATTGTTTGCAAACAGTGTCTTCTGCTCACCAAAGCTGCATTTATTTAATCAAAAATACCGTAAACAGTAATATTGTGAAATATTATTACAATGTAAATCAGCTGTTTTCTATATGAATATATAGTAAAGTGTATTTTATTCCTGTGATCAAAGCTGAATGTTCAGCATCATTACTCCAGTCTTCAGTGTCACATGATCCTTCAGAAATCAGGATAATATGATGATAATATTTGATAATATGATGTTGAAAAGAGTTGTGCTCCATCATAATTTTGTGGAAACCTTTTTTTGCAGGATTCTTTGATGAATAGAAAGTTCAAAGGAGCAAAAGTTCAAAAACAGCATTAATTTGAAGCAGAAATCTTTTGTAACATTATGAATGTCTTTACTGTCACTTTTGATCAATTTAATGCATCTTTCCTGAATAAAAGTATTAATGTCATAAAAAGAACTTTATCGGTATTGTATAAATATATTGCAAATATTTTTCTTTCTACTGAAGAAGATGATGCACAACTTTTTTGGGAGGTCTAACAGAGACTAAAGTGTCTCTGAACATTAAAATAAGATGGAAAAATTTACTTTTAACTATAGCAAAAACTCCATAAGTATAACACTCTTCCAAATCAATACAATATGTTTTAAAAACACAGCTTTTATATCTCACTAGTGCAGACAGCTTGTCAGGTGCTCGAGCTGGTTGTTCATGCTGTTGTGTGTGTGTTTCTCTGCTGGATTCTGTGATGTTGGTTTGAACCTCCAGAGCTGCTATTTAAAACCCACATCAGCTACAGAGAGAGAGTTTACTCAGCCCAAGGCAAACAGCACACATACACCACATGGCTTGCACACACACACACACACACACACACACACACACACACATACTGCCTCAAATGCTCAGAAATCACATTTTGGCATTCAGCCTAAATGGCCACATGTCATTTTTCCATTCCACTCATCCGACTTTAGTCTCTCCCTGTCTGTCCATCTCTCCAACACACACACACACACACACACACACACACACACACACACACACACACACACACAAGGAACAACAACACAAGCGCTTGTCGGAAGCGTCACTCTCGACCCTCTTGTCTGGTTACAGTAAATCCTGTAAATGGCATGACCGTCTGTTTCCTCTCTGACTCTACACATTTAATTGAATGAGAGGGTCGAATAGCGTTGTTGTCCACTGCCAAGCCACTGCAGGATTAACTGGGCATTTTAAAAAGCAGATTATGGGGGGATTTTGGAGCAGATGAGATCTGTTTTGTTCTCTTCATGTTCCATTAACTAATTGTTACGTCTTACCTCGCATGCTCCTCTGATCACACCGACACGTGGCGTACGATGGGAAGCAGGACGACAGAGAGAGCGATGCATCAAACACAACAGTGGAAGACACTAAGTACAAAGATTTGCATTTTCAGATGAAAATTCTAGTGCTTTAAGGCAGCAAAAGAATAAAGTTAAAACTTGAAAGCTTTGGTTCTGTGTAAGTGAAATGCACGAGAATAACGCGTCTTTGGAGTATAAAGGTCAAACTGGTAGATGCTTGAATAAATGTTAAAAAGAAAAGACTAATCATAGTTCACTATGCAAGTAGTACATCACTGTCAGTGAACAATGTCAACAAGTCAAAGGAAGATTTTCTAAGAAAAATGTGACCAAAAAAAACGATGGATGGATGGATGGATGGATGGATGGACAGAGAGAGAGAGAAAGAGAGAGAGAGGGATAAAATACTAGAACATCCTGAGGCTATAGGCCATCCCAGCTTGTTTTTAACCCCATCACTACAACTATAACCTTCAATTATGAAAATCAGGCCATCGAATCAGAGCAAAGCTGACAGAAGAGCCTTTCCTTTCCTTTCCTTTCCTTTCCTTTCCTTTCCTCTCCTTTCCTTTCCTTTCCTTTCCTTTCCTTTCCTTTCCTTTCCTTCCCTGAACTCTTCTGTGAATCACATGGCAGTTCTGATAGCACCTTATATTACAGTGTCTGTGAGGCACACATTAGATGTTACAATTAATTAGCAAAGTACAAATAGAAACAACATGCACTTGCAAGCGGCTCCATAATTATTAAGTTCATGTAGTTCATTATTATTCATCAGTATTTACTAAATACTAAATAACATGAGCACCAACTGCATATTTGACTGCACTTTTATAACAGGGCCAACAATGCAAGCTCTGGTTTAGGATAATTCCCCATTTGGCTCTGAAAACATTATCCAACTGGCTGAGTTCCATGTTTAACCAGCTATATTTGTATCCACAAAGCGTGAAAACAAGTTTACCCTTTTCCAAAAAATATTCTCCTCATCTATTCATCATGGAGAAGGAATACATATTTTGACAAGGTTAAACTCTGAGGGAACAGATTTCAGAAAATTACAACTATGTTACATAATTCACTATGCCATAGGATCTGTATCCAAACAAGTCATGCAAATTATTTTGATTATAAGAACTTGAGGGTTAAAGGCTTGCCAGTGTATTTTTAACCACAGTAAGAATGTGTTTAACTAACCGAACAATCAGTTAGCAGGACAGTCCACTGCACGCCATCTGGGAGAAGTGTGTCATCTGTTATGCACCATGTACTTCACATACTGTCTCTTCGGGGGTGCATGAAGAAGAGTTCCCATTGGTGGCTTTCCCTCAGTGCAAGTGTGACCACCCATAAAATTCAGCTGAGGGAAGACAGCCAATCACAGCTCCTCTTCTTGCAGTCTCCTAGAGGCTCTCGACACATGCATTACGAGCTGATGCACAGCCTGTTACCAAAATCATGTGAAAAGTACTGAATAAGGCACGATGCATAGGGTTCAGGGTCCGAAACTCTGGAGATTAAAAAATAAATAATTTGTTCTAAGCAAATGATCAGTAAAAGAAGGTGCATTCAGAAAATGTGGATCGTCAAAGTGACGTCAAAAAATATTTTATGAACTAATTGTAAATTTTGGTTTATAGTTCCCACAAGTCAGAGAAAAATATGTTCAATACTTTTGTTGCACACAGGGATAGTTTACCCTAAAATGAAAATGAAGTCATCATCATTTACTCACCTTGGTGTTGCTGTAATGCTGCATGCCTTGTTTCTTTTACTGGGTAAATGTAATGTCCCAAACTCACACCAAGGTTATTTGAAACATTATTTCATATAATTTCAGCACCCTGATGAGGGCATTTTCTGCACATGTAGCCTAGTCTAAACATGAATGTAGTCTAAACTACATGTAGTCTAAACCCGAGTAAATTCAAGCAAATGTATTCAGATTATATATGATGTTCACTGCAATCCGAGGGAAATAATTAAGCCTGCCTGAACATTCTACACTAAAATCAAAGGAATTCAAATTTCCCTTCATTGCTTATTCTTACCAGGTTTAGCTGAAGACATCAAGTTGTATTAATATTTAAATTAGGCCAATTATTATATGCACAGGCTTTGCATAAGCCAAATAAGTTCACAACCCAACCATGCACTCAGAGCAGAACATCCCGGTGAACAAGAAGGCAACCGCAGATGTACAGTATACAAACTAAACTGATGCAATTCGTTTATTACTGAATAAAATACGCAGTAAAACCAACAACAGTAATGTTGACTATTCTTTTTTTTGTTGCATATTTCAATACATTAAACTCTCCCTCAGAACTTTCTATAAATAGCATCCTTCTGTGCCGAAGTTTAACTTGGGTTTAGTTTTATTTCCCTTCTCAAAAGTATGAGCAATAGTATAACATTGATGCTTGTGTAAGCAAACACCACTAACATGTAAAGTAAATGATCTGCTAAAAATACAGTATAAGGTGTAATAGCAACAGAAGTAGAACGTTTCGCAGGGTGCTTGAAAGATTTGAACATCTCCTTAAAGAACAGAACACCACATCAATTACAGGACATGAAAACGAAATCTGTACAGAATGTGCGAGCTGAAGACAGGAGTGGAGGAAACAACTCCGTTGTTTCTCTACAAGACAACAAAAAGATCAGAGAGTTCCCAATCCTGCATTGAGCAGCGCTGGTACACAGACATGATGACCTACTTAGTGTTCGGGCTCAGAGTAAGTCCTCGTGCAGGACCTGAACTGTGCGAATATTTGCTGGGAAACATAAACATAAAGAAATGCTAAATGCAAACAGGCTAACAGCTTTAAAACATTAGCAGTGTTTGCTAGGGCAATACTCACTATTAATAATTAGGTTAGTAATTTAAACAAACCCCTAGCCTTGAATGTTTAAACATTTGCACATGCAGTTTAAAGGTAGGGTAGGCAGAATTTTCACAAAAAAAAAACAATTCCCAAAATTGTTTAAACTGTCTTTATATACCGATACATAATTAAAATGTAAGTACTCTGAAAAAGAGATTTTAAAAATCGAGTGTCTGTCCTCTCAGGGCTGCAATAAACAGAGCTCATTATTCCATTGACACACCCCCCCCTCCCGTCTGGGCTCTTTCCAAAGCCACGCCCCCAAAACACATGACCGCGCATGCCGCCCGCGCTCAGCTGGAGGACGCGTTTACCAGCGCCGAACGGAGAGGAGCAGTGACATCATGTCAGAATCACATAAAGTACCTAACTTTATCATTATGAATATAAACAACTAACATGGCTGTTAGTACTCACTATCTACTACTGGTAAAGTTTAAAATATATTGAGTTTGATTCGGTATAACAGAGGTGCATTGATACACGTTTTTCCTGTTACCATCAGTTACACTGTGATGAAGGTGAATTACGTGTAAGATTCATAACATATACTGTGTTTTGATTGTAAGAGCTTCCACGATGAAAGCATTGTTACCGTCACTTTTCAGCCCCTTGATGTCCCTCAGTTGTCCACCGCTGGAAAGCCCTCATATTGCTTGCTTTATCCAAAGACTTTTTGGGCATAGCCTTTTCAAATACTGTCTTCCTTTTCTTGCCTGGTTTGCCTTCGCTGACTGTATATGCAGGTACTGGGAATTTTGACTGCTAAATCCGCGGCCATAATTGTGATTCTTTCTAGCGTCCGTGACTCTTCCCCTCCTCGATTCAAACGGGCGCGCGTGTAGCTCCTGTAGCTGCAGGGGTGGTTGCCATGGTAGCGAGGGAGAGTGACAGTCGCTCCAGCCAATCATTTCATTCGTCCCAAATGGAGATAAGTAGCTGTGTTTATTGCAGCCCTGAGAGGACTACAGACACTCGATTTTTATACTTTCTTTTTCAGAGTACTTACATTTTAATTATGTGTTGGTATATATAGACAGTTCAAACATATTTTGTTAGAAAAATTCTACCTACCCTACCTTTAAGGACAGCTATTACTTTCCTAAATCATCAGACTTGCAATTTTTACCTGGCGGACTTTAGGATTGTCACAACCCATCCACAGATTTAAGAAACTGGCAAGAATAATGTAGCAACCACCAAGGAATTCTCTAGCAACGATCATGAATACCCTAGAAACCTTGCACCAAAGTACAAATCTCCACTTAGAACATTAATAAGACAAAGCAACACCCTGCCAATCACCCTCAACCCCCTAGCAACAATTAACTTCATAGCAACATGCTAAAACCATTCAGAACACACTAAGCACATAGCAACACCCTGCCAATCACCCTCAACCCCCTAGCAACCATTAACTTCATAGCAACATGCTAAATACATTCAGAACACACTAAGCACATAGCAACACCCTGCCAACCCCCCTCAACCCCTAGCAACCATTAACTTCATAGCCACATGTCTAAGTGCTCAGGACCTTGAGCTGGGAATCGTACTGGGGTCGCTGGAGGTGCAGTGCGCTAAATGTCAGAGTGCTTAACACCTTTAAGAGCATACTATAGCAACGCCCTGCCAACCATGCTCAACCCCTAACAACCACACTAAAAATACCCCAGAACACTATACCAAGCATTTAGCAACGCCCTGCCAACCACCCACAATACCCTAAACACACATTGATGTGGTAAAAACCCCTTGGAACACTAAATAGCAATGCCATAGCCATCATCATCACCATTGCAACTGCATAGAAACACCATGGAAACCACCCCAACACCCTAGCAACACCTTGGCAACCACCTCCAACATCGTAACACTGTGATGTGCACTGCCTACATGTAGTTATTCTTTCTGTATTTGAATTGTGTAAATGTCTGCTTGAGAATATGATGAATACAGCAGTACGAAATGGAAAAAGTGTAACAGCTCAATGCTTCGTTAATCATTTCCATTATCAGCCTCGTTGCCATAACAATGACCCATCTCGTCCTTTGATGACTGTATCATTCATCATGATAAGCATCACTACACGGATCCTGCACGCTGAAGGATGCAAACAGGTCACCTCTCTTTCTGCCTATCTGCAGTGCGGCTTTAAAGAATCACCCAGGGCTGGCTGGTGTGTGTGTGTGTGTGTGTGTGTGTGTGTGTGTTCTCCGACGGCTCTCTGACCCAAATTCAGCTCTTCTCCATCCAGCAGACAGGTGGATGCACACACACACACACACACACCACCTCGTCAGGACTGTGTGTGCCGCAGTGTTCCGCATGTGATCTTAAAGCATCTATATTTATTCTAAGGAGGACACTGTGCTGCTTTTCCTCCCTGAACTTCTGATAAGTTGACTAAACGGGCCACAGAAACCATCAGGGAGTCTGAATTAGGCTCAGTCACACCACAACATCCTCGTATGAACTTGGAGATCTATGGCAAAAACACAATGTTCTACTTTTCTTACATGTTTGTTTTTCTCCACACAATATTAGGTCTCGCCTGAATTTTTATGTTTTTCCTTCACACATAGCAAATTCAACACACACGTACACAACAAATGTATCACTGTGTTCCCACACTGAACGTTAATTAATTCATGCCTGACCGGAGCTTTACTTCTCATGTTATGGATTGAGTTTTGTGTCCTGCTCCATAATGAGAGCTGGTCCTCGATGTGTGATATATGGCTCCATCCAGTGTAAGACAAGGGAACTACAATAGCAGGCAGGGAGGCAGGCATTCAATTCACTGCAATATACATTGCAAGATTTTTCACATTAAAGTCTAAAAAATTTGACAATTCTTATTTTTAAAGAAATATTGCAGTATTTATTATAAATGATTTATCTGTGCACATCATTACTGTTTTAAATTCATGTTCCTCGTAATCCTGAATCAGAATAACTTCTCCCTCTTACAGCATCTCTTCTGTTCTCTGATGACGAGGGCGGGGCTATAACCTGTCACTCACATGAGATCAGCCAATAGCAAACCACAACCATCCAATCAATTCCAGATGAACAAAACATCTGTTCTTGTTCCAGAAGCGATTCACTCGATATACGACACAATAGAGGAGAAAAGACTACTATAGTGCAACTTCTGTTTCACACCGACTTTAAAAACATTTAAAATAAAAATTTGAAATGTTTGAAGTTTAAATTTAGGTTTACAATTTGAAATGCTTAAAGTTTAAATTTAGGTTTACAATTTTCAAATGCTTAAAATTGTGACATCCAAAAAGTAACATTAAATTAATATGCTTTTAGAGTAGCAATAACTAGGAACTATGGTATTTAGGAACTATAAAAAGGGTTACCATTGTAAATGTTCATTTTTTTATTGTTTTATTTTTTATTAAATGACCATTGTTTCATACTTTGTTACTGCTAAAATAAAAAGAAAAAATAACATCTAATGTCTAACATGGAAATTTATAACAAAGTGTGAACTGTTTTTTTCTTTCTTTTTTCCTAAAGTAATCCTCCAGTCACTGTGAACTCTCTCTCTCTCCTATCCCTAAACCTACCCATCACAGGAGACATGCTACATTTTTACATTTTTTAAAAAACATTGTTTTTTATGTTTTTTAAGCTATTTGAAATATGAGGACTCATGCAATGTCCTCATAAGTCACGTGTAAGTTGTAATACCAGTGTAATATGCATGTCATTATACACATTTGTGTCCTCATATATCACAAAAACGAGCACACACACACACACACACACACACACACACACAAACACTCACACAGGCTCTCTCTCTCTCACACACACACACACACACACACACACACACACACACACACACACACACACACACACACACACACACCTGTTGGCAGCAGCACCTGCCGCTGTTCTGTCACCTGCCCGTCACACTCACACACATGGAGTAAAACACTATCACAGTAGATGTGGATTTACAGAGAGCAACATTGGAGTCCAGAAAACTGCTCAGGGTGAGTGAGAGAGGGTTTTTATACTTATACTTTCTCTATGAATGAAAACACAAACTGCACTGAAGTGTGTTTCAGCAGAAGTCTATGGTGTTTGACAGTCAAATGAATGTGTGTGCCTTTCTTAGATTTGTCTCCCAAAAAGGTCAAAACTGAAGAGCGATGAGAAGCTGAGAGAAAGATTGGTTCAATCATAATATTTGTTTAAACCACAGTGAGGAAAATACATTTTGTTCTAAACATATAGATGAGATAAAGAAAATATATATATTTGTGCTTTAAACATCTCTAAACTGTGTTGATCTTGGTCCGCTGTGTCAGTGAACTGTAACAATATCACAGCATTTACAGCAGAGATTGATTGTGTTATACAGGATTCAGTAAATCTGCAATTCATGTGATACACAATAGGGGACGCTGCACAAAATGTACAAAATGTTAATAAAATGTAATAAAAAACATACAGTAGGCTACATACATAAATACATTTAATACAGCTATCAGCATTGATGCTATATTTTTATGTACCCAAAATGAAATTTACTAAAGATCATTTACTCACACTGAAGTCCATAACACTTTATTTTACAGTGTCTTTGTTAAACATTACATGTGTATAGTAATTAAAGTAAAATATGCATAATTACATGCAACTAACCCTAAACCAAACCCTAACCCCCTAACCATAATAACGTGGTTAGTTTAATTTTACTCAGTTCTGTAACAAGGGCACCTTAAAATAAAGGGTTTCACTTTATTTTAAGGTGTCTGTGTTACAGTGTAATTATTAATTTAAGTGCTAAGTAATATTAATTAACTACATGTACTTACTATAAGGGTTAGGTTTAGGGTTTGGTTTAGGATTGCATGTAATTATGCATAATTTGGTAACGCTTCCTTTTACAGTACAGTACTTACAGTGTACTTACCTAGAAAGTACTGGCTAATATAAGTACATGGAACAGGGGTAGGTTCAGGGTTAGTACTAGTTATTACCCAGTAATTGTAATTACTAAAATAAGTACATAGTGTGTACATGGGTAACTGGACTGTAAAAGGAAGCGTTACCCATAATTTATAGTTATTACTAGTAACCACATGTAGCCTAATATGTAACAAGCACACAGTAAAATAAAGGGTAACGCTTTATTTTACAGTGTCCTTGTTTCATGCAGTTACTGTAATACTTACTATAAATTATGCATAATTGCCTACAACTAATCCTAAACCAAACATTAACCCTAAATAAACCCTATGGTAAAGACATGTAGTAAAATAATATTACTCAGCACTTAAATTGATAACTTGCACTGACACAGACACCTTAAAATAAAGTGCTACCAAATAAAGTGCTACCAAATTAATATAACTTAATAAATAAACAAACAAACATACATACAAATAAATAAAGACCTTTTATAATACTTAATAGTGATTTTTAAAATTTGTGTTGACCCTGCTCACCATCTGTTGTTATCATTCTTTAATACTTTTGAACTTTTAGTAAAAACAGGATATCAGTGTTATCACATCTAAAAGCTGAACAGATATCAGTTAGTAGATATTCCTTTATATAAATTATTCCTTTGCTCAGAGAGAAAGTCTTTCGTGCTGAGGGCACAATGAAAGGCATTTGAAAAGGAAAGTGCAGGTTTATTGAAACGCAGCTGCAGCGTCACAGTTAAACCTTGTGATATCAATTCATTCACTGAGACTGTTGATTTTGGATCCGATCCATTCAGTTCATGCCAATGTCTTAAAAGAATGATTCTGTTTTACATCAGTAGCTCGATTTACTCTCAGGCATCATGTGGGTGAGGTCTTTTCTTTCCTGACATATTTAGAAGAAGACATGACAATAGACAACCGGCTGGAACAAAGGGATGAATAACCATTCGAAATATTCAAATGATTCATATGCAGGGGTGTATTTAGTGTGCAAGACAATATTACATCAGCCATGAGGTAACTGGAAGCAGACCAGACAACATTTAACCACAGTAAATATTATTACAATCTAAAATAGCTGTTTTCTATGTGAATGTATATATATATATATATATATATATATATATATTCTATGCTGAATTTTCAGCATCATTACTCCAGTCTTCAGTGTCTCATGATCCTTCAGAAATCAGTATAATATGATTATTTGCTGCTCAAAAAACATTTATGATTATTATCAATGTTGAAAACAGTGCTGCTTTATATTTTTGTGGAAAGATGATATTTGTAGAAATAAAAGTAGAAATAGAACGTTCAAAAGAGCAGAATTTATTTGAAATATAAATAGTTTTTTAACATTATTAATGATTTAACTGTCAATTTTGATCAGTTTAATGCATCCTTGCTGAATAAAATAATATTTCTTTTAAAAATGCAAATCTTACTGATTTGTTTACTAATATATTTTTTAAATCAGAACTTGTATGTTGAAATTAATATAATGTACTGTGAACTAACATGAATAAACAATGATCAATTGTAAAAATAATATATTGTTCATTGTTAGTTGTTATTAGGTCAAATGCATTAACTAAAGTTAACAAACAAGACCTTACTGTAAAGTGCTACAGAGAAAATAATGAATATAATTCATTCAGAAGTATTATTAATAGTTCAGTCTGAAATGTATTATTTTATCTTATCCAAAGATGTGCATTAGCCTATGGTAGCAAGGTACAGAAAATGATCAGTCCATCACTGCTTTTCACTTTTTTTTTTATTTTATTTTTTTAGTTATTGTCTATGTACGTAGAGCACTGTAAATCGCTCACTTATAAGTTTCTAATTCAGGCAGAATGCACCCTTATAAGCAGCTGGCTATATATAGTAGGTTTTGGAGTAGAGCCTTAGTGTTGAAAACTATCACTCTAAAAAATGTTTCAACACAAATTTGGGTCAAATATGGACAAACCGCAACCTTTGGCTTAAATATATTTACATTGTGGTAAATGTTATATAAATATGAAACACAAATGGGGTTTATCTACAGTCATTTGTTTTGCTTATCAGTATGGTTGGAGCCTCGAAGGTCAACAGCAAAGACATTGGACAAAAAAGTGAGATTAAATACATGAAGTATATTTGTATTATTTAACATATTTATTATTGTAGGTTTGCACAATAGTTTGCATTTAACTGTTTTTATTCATCTTGTGGGATAGTGAATTGGCGACCAGTTCTACGAATGTGTCTATGTGGGATGCGTCTGTCTTTCCCTCAACATTTCTAAAAGGCAAATAAGAATTGACTTACAATAACAGCTCAAGAAAGAGAAGATCAAACCTATTGCTTGTTGCAAGATCACGTCGGGGTCACCACTTTTTTCTTTACAGTTTTACTTTTTGTAAACTTTTTTTTACAAAAACTTTTTTACTTTTTTACGTTTTTTGCTCCACGCTTAATATGTATTAATAACCCCAATTTCAAAAGATTATAAAATTTAGATTGTCTTTCTAACTAGGAACTAATCATAAATATTAGGGCTGTAACGACACACCAAACCCATGATTCCGTTCGTATCAAGATTTTTGACCCACAATTAAATACAAACCTCGATTCTTTTTTTAGGTTGGTGAAAAAAAGACAGATTTTGAGAAAAAAAAAAATTGTATTAAATAACATTTGAAAAACCTACATAATCTTCTATAACTATTTGTGAATCTTCATTTTCTTTTGTTTGCCTACTCCAGTTCTTGTTAAAACCACTGATCTATATAGAATGACTGCATAGCTCATGACGTCATAAACAGTGAAGCCACCGCGGCGCCATATTGGTATTCCTTAGTGAGCTCACAACGTTCTATTGAATCAATAGGAAATTGTATGATTTGACTGAGGAAACTTTACCTAAGGAGACACCGTTTTAAAATCTAAATGTGGTCTTATGTGGAGCTCTTGTAGAGCCTTGCTTGCTCAAAACAAAAAGCATAATTTTTTATAGTCACGAAACTCGAAGTCAGTGATGGTCAGAAATTGAAAAGTCCCAGATTATGCGCTCCATTCATCGGTCCTTCGGCATGATCTACCCTGAACACAGATCTGCGGTAACCCCAACCTCCACTTTAATCTACTAGAAATAATGATTTCTGAATAATACAGAATAAATCAAGATTAACATTTTATTTAGTCATTTAAAAATGTATCCTGCTAATTACACAAGTAAACAATTAGAGGCCAATTCAGAAATAATAAATACATGACATCAATTGCTCAAAGATGACTCTAAGAGTAAGAAATGCATCCCTGACAGAGACACGCATTAGTGTGTGAGTGTGTAAGACTCGGGAAGACACTGACTACGTTTACAAGCTGTCAATATTCGGGTTTTGGCTGCTGCTGTTGTTGTTGTCTTTGGATACAGGAAGAATCGGAACTGACGCACATTGCGTCTTAAGGTTGTCCGTACGTCCAGACGCTAACCGTGCATCGCCCTTTACGTCGGGATTTTGCCAATTGATTACAAATTCCATGTATACAGGAGTAACTCTCTCTGCTCACGCATGTAAACGGGTTATTCCGAATGTTTCAGAAACCCGAATAGTGACCTTAACCCGACCATAACACGAATATTGACAGCTTGTAAACGTAGTCAATGTTCCTTTTGATGGGGATATGCCGATGCGCGTTTACATGACCAAATATTCGGGTTAGAAAAGGGGTACCCCAGGTATAATATTCGGGTTTTTAAAAACCGGTATATGAGTATATTCGGCAACCGGGTTTATTGCTAATATTCCGGTTTTGAACGGGTTATTGGATGCATGTAAACGTAGTCAGTGACACAGCACTGCTTGGGGGTTTTCTGGTTACTGATTCCACTTACCCTTAAATACCCAGACCAGGCCAAAAGGCTTGTACAAATATATTTCGAGTTGTTTTGGGTCTATTCGTGTACCCCAGGAGGTTACATCGTTTCTGGGAGAGGAGAGAAGGATCAGATATCTTGAAGGGACACCATCCAAAAAGGAGAATAAAATTCTCCTAAGTAGAGTTGTCAAAAAGTGCCGACTTCGACACCAATAGTGACATTTTTAGAGTTGAAAACAAAGTATATCCCTGCTGAGCAAACAGTGACTTTTCTATCTGCTATAATAACAGAATACATGTTTCAGGAAGGCGAGGTCACGTTTAATCTCTCGTCTCCTGATAAACGTCTCTGAGACAGACGTGAAGTCATTGTTATCGTGTGTGGGTCACGCTCGTGTCACGTCTGCAGCCTGTGTTTGTTCAGGAAGTTTTGTCTGACTGGCTGAAGCCTTGAGAGAACAGAGCAATAATAAGTGTTATCGTGCCACTATGGTTGTTAAAATAAATCCTAGATAACATGCAGACATTCTAGTGTATAATTCATGTCTGGAGGGAGAAACTGAACAGTGTGATGTTTGTGTAAATCCTTTATGAGTCATTTGTCACATGGCTGATGTACAGGGCAGAGAGCAGGACCATTATGCGGTCTTATAACCGTAATATCGAAATAAATCTTCGATGAAAGGCTGTTCATCATTTTCATAACTTCCTTATTCTGACATATTTCAGAGGGGAACAGAATAATCAACAAGAAGAACTCAATTTAGGAATTAATTAGACAGTGAAAATTGTCTCTATATGACTGAAAGGTGGTTGAAAAGTAAAATAATTTCCGAAGATGATATTACATTTTGATGAAAGATTATGATTTATTCTCATTTTGATCATAATATCTTATTAAGAAACAATATAGCCTACTTATGTCTTTACAGAAGAGATTAGAATGTTTTGGAATTATTTAGTCTTTTTTTCCTTTTTCTTGAATCACTTTTCATCTTTTTTTTCCTCACTGTGATCCAAAATTAAAATTAGAGATGTCAGATGATAAGCTGTTTTGGAGACGGCGCATGTCATTACATTTCAATTAGGGAAGCTCAATATTAAAGTTCTGGCTGATGGAATAATTATTTTCATGTTATGGCTTATAGCCAATAAATGGCTGATATTTCAATTATTTACTATTTTGTCTAAATAAATAAAACATTAAAAACGAATACATTATAATGAACAATACGAAAACGTTATTTTATTTAACAGTTAAATTAAATGATCAGTGTTTTTAAAGATTAACTGAGTGTGATGATGAAAAAGCTAATCTTGAACAATTTAATATCAAATATGTCAAATAAATGTCTAATATGAACTGGTGCTAAATTAAACAATGTCATATCCGCTAATAAATTACCAATGTTGTGCCAATATTTTGTGCATCTGTACTTTAACAAAAGATAATGATTTTTTCTGTCTTATAACATGAACTGATGAATCACGCACAATTGGAGAAGGGAAAAAATAAAAAGATAAATAGCTAATTCTGATTTCATGTTTGATTTTATACAATTCCCAAAGTTAGAGGACCTTTAAATCACCTGTTCTGCAAGTGTGTGTGTGTGTGTGTGTGTGTGTGTGAGAGAGAAAAGTTAATTTTGCACTTAGGTCTGGATGTGATGGCTCAGCATAAGAACAAATGGAGTTAGACAACAGTCTGTCTGTGTCTGTGTGTGTGTGTCAGAGTAATGGCTGATAACACACTCAGTGTAAACATTTAATCTCCTTACAAATACAGAGACTCCACAAAATGTGTATTCGCCTGCAGTGTCCACACACACACACACACACACACACACACACACACACACACACACACACACACACACACACACACACACACACACACGAATGTGAATGAATGTGAAATTTTAATCTTTAAGTGAATTATTCTTAAAACCCCTTTTGTTCTGAAACACTGCCGGTTCTCATCAGCCAGTAGAGAGCGCTGTTTTACATCTATCCTTCAGTAAAATCACAGTACTCAGACAGGCATCCAGTACATACAGTATATTGTTTATAACATTGTGAAAATGAATGTAAACTCTCTGGTCATGTGTCTGCATGTTGACCAGACGTTCTTCCTCCTGTAAGTCACTTACAAGATAAGTAAGCCCCTCGAGTCTTTAACAGTCATAATGAGTTTCATCCGCTCTGCAATGCATCTGAGATTCATTAAATCAGAGGAGGAGGATAGTATACACATATACACAAACAGTCTCTCTGTTTCTGCTGTCTGTTGGGAAGTTCACAGACATGTCGAGCCGTGACGGTCCTGCAGTCTGACATCTACAACATTTCTCTAATAAGAGTTTTTATAAGGTCATACAAATTGAGAAGCTATGGAATAGTTTTAAGGTGCATTTGCCGTACCTCATGACTATTTATGTGAACTGCAAAACAAAGATAAAAAGGGTGAATCTCATGAAACAAATCTGGATCATGTTTCACATCAAAATCATAAAGCATATATGTTTTGCATGAAGGAAATTAAGACAATTAAGTGATCATTAAAGGGATAGTTCCCCCAAAAATGAAAATTAGCCCATGATTTACTCACCCTGAAGTCATATGACATTCTTCTTTTAGACAAATACAATCTGAGTTATATTAAAAAATGTCCTGGCTCTTCCAAGCTTTATAAATGGTGTCTGTCTTTGGAAATCCATCAAAATGCATCCATCCATAATAAAAGTGCTCAACACGGCTCTGGGGGGTTAATAAAGGTCTTCTAAAGTGAAGCGATGCGTTTGAGTACGAAAAATGTCCATATTTAAAACTTTATCGACTAAAATAACTTCCGACAGACGGCCGTACGCATCGATTTACGTCAAAAGAATAACACTTGAACTTGACACACAACGTAATGACGAACGCGATTTCCCAGCGCTGTGTGTTTGAACCGCGAGAGGCGTCAATTGCCGTCATTGCGTTGTGCAGACGTTCATTTTTGGGTGAACTATCCCTTTAAAACACACACACACACGTTTGGGGTCAGTAAGATTTTTATTTAACAAATTAATATATATATTTAGCAAGGAAGCATTCAGGTAAATAAATGCAAAAAATGAACTCTATTCACCAAAGATTCACAGTTGCCACACAAATTTTCCACATTAATTATCATCAGAAATATTTCTTGAGCAGCAAATTTTTGAAGGATCATGTGACTCTGAAGACACTTAATTTCCCCTAATTTTTCTAATATTTGCTCACACATAAAGGCTGAATAGGAAAGGGCTTCTTGAGGGAAATCAAAGTGCTTTAAAGTCAAAACATCAACAAAATGCGGGTCCTTCAGCAAACTACAACTACAAACATCTAACACTGAAAGTTTACACAATAAGGCCGCATTTCTCACAAGAAATTCATATTCAAGAATGCTCAAAACTGACGGGTAAACAGCTACTGTAGTGTAGAGTCTCAGGTAATTCACTAGTGTAGACAAGAGTCCTCGTATTACATCCGTGCTTATACGCGTTAACTTTGTCTGATAGTATATGACTGTCCAGTTTCTATACAGGCCTTCACATTCACCGCACGCATGAGTTCGATACACACATTGTGCCTTGTATATCTGACCGGCCTGAGCCGCATCTGCAACCATTTAAAATGTCAAATTGAATTAGACCTGCTCTCCGTCTTGTGTGTGTGTGTGTGTGTGTGTGTGTGTGTGTGTGTGTGTGTGTCTGGTGTGTGTGTTTGTTTATCCTGAATTGAATGCATGCATACCTTCAGCATTGCACAGTGGGATTTTGTTTCTCCTAAATTCAACAGAAGAAAAGAGAAACACAAAAGCTATTTTAATGACAGTCAAATTTATTTGCGCCCACATTACGGTCAGCAGCGGTGCAGAAACCAGCAGCTCTGGGATGGAAACACACACTGCTTTTAGGGGTGTTTGCCATGATTAGGTCGTCTGGCTCATACTATATTTAAATAGGGCGTGTCTCACACACACACACACACACACACACACACACACACACACACACACACACACACACAGAGACATTATTCAGGTGCTCTGTTTGTCTTCTCCACCCATATCCAGTGTACACAAATCCCTGCAAACATCAGCTAATAGAGAGACAGATCTAGAGATTTAACATGTATTTGATCAGATAAGCAAACAAACAAATGAACAAAACAAATCAAATAAAAAGGCATTGAGAATTTTGGCCTCATTTTGCATCATTATCTGTAATTTCAGCCATAGGCCAGATTCAAGAAGTGGAACACCCACATTAAATAATGTTCAGTACTAGTTTGAGTACAGTGGTTTCTCCTCATGTACACACACACACTTATTTTATTTTTGTCAGAAGGATGTAAATGGATTTGACAGATGAAGTGAATCATTGTCTGGAATTGAAAAAGATCCAATGAAAAAAAAACAAGCTCACACAATTATTCATGCACTTCTATTGTCTCATTATTGAAATTGAGAAGAGACCTCCATTCACCAACGCACTGACACCACCCTAACACACACACACACAAACACACACACACATTTTCTATCATGACAGGGACTTTCCATTGACTTCTATCCCTTATACCTAAAATGAACCCTCACACACACACACATTTAACCTAAAGAGAGCAAGACACGCGCGCACGCGCGCACACACACACACACGCGTTGTATTCTGTTGGGGTTTGTCTATTAGTTCTGCTGTATAATTTTCACGTGGTTTATTATGTCGACTTGACGAGGCCGACATCCTGTTATTGGTTAAATTTTATATCTGTCAAGCCTGTATAATCTTTAAGCTTTTATAATCATTTTAAACCTTCAGGCCAAACTTTGTCAAGCTGATCTCAAAGTCAAGGTTTATTATTTCTTTTATTGTCTAACTAGAAGAGAATCTTCATGCTTGAAATCTGTCGAAACTCCCCCAGAGCTCTGTCTCTATAATATAAGCATGTATTATATTTATTGTTCCACCTCTATTTTTGTTATATTTTGTCATTATCATATGTTGTTTGTTTATAATGTGCTATTAACTTTTTTAAATAATTTGCATTTTTCACACTTCATTCCCCGTCTTTGATTTTGTTCTTCACATCCTTCACTGTAAAAATGAATTTTGATGATTTATCACAACTTTTTATATTTTGTCAAATCAACTTAGATAATTAATGTAGTTCAGATAACATAATATTTTGAGTTTCTATTTATTAAACCAATCTCCTTTGTTGTATTAACTCAAATTTTTTATTTCAATGAACTCAAAATTTTAAGGCAACCAGGTAACTTACTTTTTTAAGTTAATCCAACTTTTTTTTTTACAGTGTGATATTAGTTGTGACTTTGGAGTGATATATCTAGATATGACTGGATATCTATGGGTTTGGATTTTAGCCTGATTCAGATTGTGTTTCTGCTGGATTTGTTTTCCTCACAGAAGACTTGACCACATAATAATTAAACGTACATTACATCATGAACTACAGTAGTCATTTATTCTGACAAATGATAATGGAGATCCAGACAAATGCAGCAGTTCCTGTTTCAGTGTTTTGATTATTTCCCTGATGGCAATGTCAACTTTGGTTAATGGGAAGGTCATTGTTACCTTGGAAAGTTTTTTTTTATGAGCCCTGAAGTCATATGATCTCAGAGCCTCGACAAGCCAGAGAGAGCAACAACAACCGTCCTGTTTTTCACCCCAATTGATTGTAGAAGATTAATTTTCTCCTAAATTGTGAAAATTGCATGGCAAATCACAGCATTTGATGTGAAGTAAAAACTGAGAAAACACCTATTATACATAAAACACCTATCTTAATGCAAAAAAACTTTAATTTTCTTATTGCCACATCAACTCTTTCCTCTCAGTGTCTGAAACGGTTCATCAAGGATTCAGTCTCTCTAAACCCCGCCTCTCTGAGAGCTGCTCTGCTCTGATTGGTCAGATGGCCCAGTCTGCTCTGATTGGTCGACCGCTTGCAGGAGCACTTTAAATATATCTGATAATTCACCCTTGTCTGTGCAAAGTTACCCTTCTCACAACCCCTTTCATAATCATTACAAGCCAGTAAAACTTTACGATTCAACCAAAATAGACAAGGATACTGGAAAGGGATGCAACGTCCCTGGGAATCACCAGTAATGTATAACCAGAAGTTCACCTACCTAGAAAACTAGAGTCCCACCTTAAAAAAAGATGATTTACACATAAATAACCTCAATAGGCCTTCAATAAAAGACTATACTGCATTTCTTAAAGAACTGAAGAGATTTCTCTACTGCTACACAAACAGATCCAGATGTTGCAGATCTTCCTGCACATGCAGCTTTGACAGAATAAAAAATAAATAAAATCAAAGTAAAAAAAAAAAGTTCTTTTCTTAAAATGTCATCTTTCTGAAGGCTTTGCTTTATAAAATAAGGAAGGCTATGGTTTTGTGTATGCAGTGATTCTCTTTGACAGTGAGCATCAGATCAAAAGCCTCATTCCTAGAATCCCTTTGATGAAGTTTCCTCACGAAACGCAGCAGGAGAAACCAGAAACAGATGGACCACGATGATCAGGTCACAGAAGTGTCCAGCTGTGCTGTTTATAGGTAAAAAAAAAAAAAAAAAAAATTACACAAAATATGGAAATGAGGAGAGAGAAATAGAAGAGAGTAAATGTGTTTGAGACACTGACCTCCACACAGATAATCTGCTTGTAAATCAACTAACACTAGTTTACACCATTTGTTAGAGTTTCTGCATGCCAGGTTAATCTCTCTCTCTCTCTCTCTCTCTCACCAACACACACACACACACACACACACACACACACGTATGAAAAAGAACAGTGTGAACAATCTGGTAAACATCACTGATGAGATGAAGTCAAACAGGGTTGGAGTGATATATAAAGATGAGTAAATGATGAGAGAATATTCTAAATACCACATAATCTTTGGATTAGTGCTGATCTCACAGGGATTCACTGAAATTATACTGGGGCTGTAAACACAATTTACTACGTGCATATATTTATAAAACTATGATGGCGGGATTACTGCTTTTATTTGTGATGTAAAGACATGAGACACGATGCTTTAGAGAGAGAGAGAGAGAGTCAGCCAGTGGACAAAACTAAAGTCTGAATGTTGGTTCAAAACTGTGTGGGTGTTTTTTTTTTCTCATTTTGATATATAAATGTATTCATGCATTTGTTTACTGATTAATTTTATTGATTATTTGCTCATTGCCTATGTAATGGCCAATTCTTTGGCAATACTGTGAAAGTCATGCCAATAAAGCTAATTTGAATTTAAGAAAGAGAGAGAGAGGGAGAGAGAGAGAGAGAGAGAGAGAGAGAGAGAGAGAGAGAGAGAAAGAATATGAGAGATTGTGTGTGTGGATGAACAAGTTTTTTTTTCACTTCTAAAACATTTTTTTTTTTTATGTGGCTATTGGGTTAAATGGAACAAACACAGAAGTCTTAACGTAGGGTATGAAACTCGTACTGAACCTGCACATTTTATGAGGACAACATCACATAAATCCAGTGGTCTGTGCTCTTCTGGTTCTGTGTTGTCTGTGAACATCTCTGCTTCACACGCTCAGGGTTCGAGACGGGCTTTGATCAGACTCCGATACTTCAGACTCTTTCATTTATGAGCATCAGATAAATGTTAAAACATGACAGAGATCTGCTTTCCCACACTAGACCTCCCTCTCGTCTTTCTTCATCACTCATCTGTCTATCAGTCTAATTTAAAGCAGGAAGGCATTGAACTGTTGCTAACTCTTTATCTTTATTCAGTAATCACTGAGAAGCACAAGGACTCTATTATCCACACTGATATTCAGTGTCCTTGATGTTATCCATGTCATTTTCCGGACTAACTGGCAAAACCAGAATTCATTCAATGTTCATTTTGTTTAATGTCTGGCCAGAATCATCTCTCATGCACATGTTGAGTTAGGCAGTGCCTTGATGAAGTCAACATGAAATCACAATAAACACTATTTACTTTCTTACAGTTTTTCTCAGTTGCTTTGGTACATTTCTCAGATCAGAATTGAAATTCTCAAAACTACCTGTTCAATCTTCACTGTGTCATTGTGTCACTTCATCTCATTCTCATGCTTTGTTACATCCATGCAAATGATTATGTTCAATTCTCTGCTGTTTCATACAATATCAATTGCTTATGTTGATCAAACTGTATTATAATGGGTCTCTGTTGAATAGTCTCCCCAGCACACAACATTTAAGCATTAGTTAATAAGTCTTTACATGCAAAATGGTTGAACAAGTTGTCATAATATGCATGTAGTTTTCCCTAAGGAGATTGTCCTATGTTCACATTTCTTTTGTTTTTATGTTTTTTTCTTTGTCCTATGCAGTGCTGTCTTTTCCTTTCTGTGTCGCAATGACATTATCTGTCAAAAAAAAATTACAGAACAAACAGTAAAAGTGTAAATGTAAATGTTGAGTCAAACTCCCACATACACTAATGTAACCTACAATTTACAATAATTGCCATCAAAACTTTAGCCATAGTTTACATCAGAACACCCTCCAGAGGACACTGTTACAACATGACTGAGTCTTATCCGTACACAACGACACAAGGACTAGATAGATATATTAACTTTTGAGAAATGAACTAAGGATTTTGAGCCAGACAGGCTTCTGCAGGTAATCCATGGCGTTTTACTCTTTGTACCAATTGTTTTGAGAAAGGCACTTACTGTTTTGCAAATGTCGAGGATGATTCGAGAAAGCGACTGTAGGCTACATGCTTTTGGTCTTATTATGCATGATTTAAAGATTATATCTGTTGTTATAGTGCTTCAAAATCAAAATGTTTGATCACAAGCTTGCTCTGCCTCTAACTTCCATTTACTCTTATTTTACAACCATCATTCAGTCAATTGTCAATTAAAAAATTAAGACCTGACCTACATTTTTGTTCTCAATAAATATTCTGTTTCACTAAGTGCTGTTATTGAACTAAAATGATCGCTAACTGAAACAAAGCTGAAATAAAATAAAACGTGAAAATTTAAACTTAGAAAATAGAATAGACTTAGAAAATAGAAAAAGAAACTTAAAACGAATTTACTAAAATTACTAAAACTGAAATAAGATTCAATTTAAACTAAATATAAATACTTTAAAAACTAATGAATTACAAAAATTGCAACAAATTAAATTTAAAACTGAAAATATAAAAATAAAAGCTACTTCAATAAATTAATAAATAATAGTACCGTATATAAGACAGACAGATAGATAGACAGATAGATGTGTGTGTGTGTGTGTGTGTGTGTGTGTGTGTGTGTGTGTGAGTGAGATGGATATTCCTTCTAAGAAACCATCAGTGTTTTTCATTCGTCAGTCTCCTCTTGAGAGCGTCTGTGAATAATATTCAGGTGTTTGTGTATCTACACATTCCAAGAGTCTCTCGTCCTCTCTTTCTGCCTCTCTCTCTCTCTCTGAAGTGTTTAAACGAGAAGAAACTGAACTGTACAAAGGAAATGAAAAAATTCAGGGAGGCTTTTAGTGGTCTCTTTGTTTGACCAAGTGTGTGTGTGTGTGTGTGTGAGAGAGAAGGGAGGTCCTGATTTGCCACTGAGAAAAGTATGAAAAGCCTTCAGGGGGATTTCCTCTGAAAGAAAGACCTCCTCCTCCTCTTCGCCGACTCTTTACATTCTCTCTCTCTCTCTCTCTCTCTCTCTCCCTCTCTCTCTCACTTTACAGTCAAGACAAAACGGCACCGTGAGCGACGACAGACCGCTTGACACTTTGCATTTCTCAGCAGACGTCGTACTCTTGTACAAACTTGCAATAATAACTTACTAAACAATGGCTGTAATCCACCGTAGTCCAAATCGACCTCACTTTCCAAACCGGACACCATGGAAGCACCTCTGGATGTAAGACATCATGGGAACGCTGCCATTACACCTCCACAACTAAACTGGGAACTTTTCTTTGTTGGAGAGACAGACTTTAGGATGACAACTCAGTAGCCGAGATTCTGTCGTCAAGATGGTAAATAAGACTCGTTCATTTCAGTTTTTACACACATCGTCTGTGTTGTTGTGCCACTGACCCACTGAACTGCTGATAACCGGAGTAATGAACTGTAGAGCGGACTGCGCTGGTGATCTTTAGGGGCATTGACATTCATTTAGCATAAAATTCACAAAATGACCTTTTCAGTGTCTGCAAAAGCTTCTTCAACCTAACAGGAAACATTGTCAGAACTTAAAAAAGTGAGTAAATAAACCATGCGTAATTGAAAAAATTAAGTTATGTCATGTGGAATTGTTAAGTTTACATAACTTATTTTTTTCAATTATGCATGAAGTTTATTTACTTAATATTTTTAAGGCAACGGGTTTTCCTCACCTTTTTAAAAAATAAGTTAAGTCAACTTTTCACTTTTTACAGTGTAACGTTCTGGGAAGGTTCTCTCAAAATTAAGTAAATTAGTAATATTAATAGAAATGTTAGTTGAAAATGATCTGTTTTTTAATAATGTCTTCGAAATGTAACCACAAAAACATGTATACATCGTTACTTTTTCCTGAAATGTTTTATAAATGTTACTACTTGTTTCAGAATGTTCAGCGAACACTTAAAACTAACGATAAAATTGAAGATTCCTTAACGTTCGTATAACCAAGAAAATAAACTTTTAAACTTTTAAAAAACTGGATGTTTTGAACATTCAGAACGGTTTCATGCGTAGTGGGAACATTAGCAAAACGTTCTTAAAACTTATTTCTGTTGGTTTTCAACAATTTCTTTCAAAGTCCTTGAAGTTTGTCAACTAAAACTCAATGATAAAATAAACATGTCGAAGTTTCAACAATTAGCCTAGGTAAAAACAATATATTCTGGAAAGAACTTGATCTGAAAGTTGTGTCCAAAACTGACTTTCGTTTTTGCATTCAATCGATGCTAGCATTGGTGTCACAATAGCTAATAGTAGAATAATATGTCATTTCCAGATTTTTGCACTACACTGAGTGCGCTCCTCAACTACATGACCCAGTTTCAGCGTCTGGTTTGTTATGCCTCTCTGAATGACTGATGGTGTTTGGCTGAGAGCTGAACAGCTCCACAAGCTTTATGTGGTGTTTTATTTGAGTAAGGCAGGTGTGTTTAATCTCTGATGCTCCCTTCATTTACACAGTGACAGGTACAGGAGAGCAGAGCGAGGTGTGTTTTAAGGCAAGTTTGTGGATTCACGCATAGCTTTGGAGTTTATGACTACTGGAATATGAATCTGCTGAGCATATAAAACACTCCTTTAGATTATAATATCAGTTATATTCATCTGTCAGTTCACAGTGTGTTCCATCATGTGCTGATTTTCTGCTATTTGTTTGTTACTCTGCCAAAAGGAACCATTGTTTGAGCTGCTAGCTCCAGTGATTTAACGTTTCTAGACATTCAATGAGCTCGGAGATTATAGATATACTTCTGTTCAAACGTGGGTTTTTTTTCAGCAAGGATGCATTAAATTGACCATTGATAACTGAAAATTTGATGATTGATTTCAAATAAATGCTAAATGTATTACAGTTTCCACAAAAATATGAAGCAGCACAACTGTTTTCAACATTGATAATAGTTATAAATGTTTCTTGAGCATCATATTAGCATATTATAATGATTTCTGAAGGATCATGTGACACTGAAGACTGGAGTAATGATGATGAAAATGCAGCTTTGATCAGAGGAATACATTAAATTTGACTATATATTCACATAGAAAACAGTTATTTTAAATTATAATAATATTTCACAATATTACTGTTTTTTTTACTGTATTTTTTAACAAAAAAAAATTGCAGCCTTGGTGTGCAGAAGAGACTTTCAAAAACGTTTAAAAACTTTTGAACGGCTGAAGTGTGAGTTCAACTTCATTGTAAAAATTGCCAAAGAAAACTACGTACACAGTCTTCACCAAGACTGGTGAAAAATTGAGCGTAGATAAAGTCACTAACTGTTTATTTACAGTTTTTTACAGTCGCTAGGACACATTTTTCAATACTTCACATTCACATTCAAAATGCACTAAAACTACCAAATCACTTCATACATATCTCAAATCAACACATTCTTCCATAACACTAGCAAAGGTTGACAGCTAACAAACACACTTTGTCACCCACAAAACAATAACATAAAAAACACTAACAACAGGTAACTTTATACAATGTTTTCCTATGTAAATGCTTTCTTTCTTCTACCTCTCTACTGTTTAGAATTCACTGCAATATATGTTACTAGAATGAATCAGACATCATGCAGTTATTATATTTTATGTTTTTGGAGTAATTCCAAAGTACAAAAATTTGTACACACACCATCCACCGATACAGATACAATAGGAATCAGCTGTGGTTGGTCCAATTGTTTTTATACCATTTAATTTTTAGATTCTAAATATATTTCATAACAATATTACTGTAGAAATGTGGCAAAATGCTGTCTTATTCAGTTTTGTATTATGTTATTGTTTTTGAACTTAAGTTTAACAGTTCTGAGATCAGTGTGTAAGCATGTGCAAATTGGCCTGTCGGTACACAGAGTTTTGGCGGTTGTTGTGTCGAAGTGAGAAAAGAATTAATGTCATTTGAAAGATGTAGTCATTGAATGCATTTTGTGCCAAAGCACTGATAAATGATCCACAGTTTAGCCCACATATACTTCTGTTGTGCTCACTGTGTGAAGAGTTTTGAAAAAGTGACCTAAGTATTGAGAAATGCGTCCTAGCGACTGTAAAAAACTGTAATAGAAATACCAGTAATACTCCCCTAATTTTTGTTTGCCATAATTTCTTATGTCAAAGTAAAGGGTGAGTGTGCTAAATAAAATTCCCTCACCAGTGACGGTGCATTTTTAAACATTACAGTAACACATGGGTTAAAACTACGATAAATACAAACAGTTTGAGGTGAAACTCGAAAAAATTTGAATATCATGCAAAAGTTAATGTATTTGAGTCATTCAAATTAAAAGGTGAAACTAATATATTTAGTGTATATATACATGATTATACTTTTCAGAGGGCCGACATTTCTGTATTTAAAATATATATTTTTTATAGATTTCATTCTAGTTTTCTGAGATTTTGAATTTGGGGTTTTCATAAGCTATAAGCCATAATCAACAAAAACTTTTGCACGATATTCAAATTTTTCGAGTTTCACCTGTAGATGTGTTCATGATGTGACTTGACAATTTACGTCCAGAAGTGTTGGGACTTCCTGTGAGACGACTGGAGCGCTGAGAAGCGGCTCACCTGCACACTTGTGTTCTTGTGCAGTGGTTAAACTGACCGTTGGACAGACGTGCTCACTGAGTAAAACACCATTAGACCAAACTCTCCAAACTCTCATTCACACACATAACAAACAGTCACGCTGTGCTCGGGCCCGCTAGCACCTCTCAGACACCTCGACAACACACACACACACACACACACACACACACACACACACACACACACACACACACACACACACACACACACACACACAGACACACTAACCCTACCCCTAAACCTACCCATCACACAAAACTTTCTGCATTTTTACATTTTCCAAAAAAAATCACTTAGTATGATTTTTATGCTGTTTTCCTCATGTGGGCCAAAAAATGTCCCCACAAGGACAAGGATTTCAGATATTGCTATCTTTGTGGGGACATTTAGTCCCCATAATGTAGGGTTTACCAGACAGACACACACACACACGCACACGTCATGGGATTAGTGTTAAACACAGATTCCGGTCTGTTAAAAACTTAGTGAAATGCTTTTCCTTCTACTTTCCACCGATTTCAACTTAGAAACGTAAAGGTTTATTTATTTATTTTATGTAATGTATCTTAAAATGTATAAATAAATCTTAAATTAAAAAAGAATCGTAAAAGGTACAAGATTTTTGCATTAAACTATCCAAAAACCACTAGAACAATTTTATATATTTTGTTGACTTGTGTACTATCCCAAATGTTTCCAACAATGTTTAAATCAATAGAAATCCAACATTATACGGTCCATGTGATTGTGTGTCCTGTTAATGGCGTCATAAACCACTGAAACACAGTACGCTTCCTGAAAAAAATCAAGCCACAGATGTTTGTTTTGCACATTCTTCATTGCCCACTAGAGATGTTCCGATACCCTTTTTCCCTCCCCGATACCGATTCCGATACCTGGACTCAGGGTATCGGCCAATACCGAGTACTGATCCGATACCTGGGTGTGTGTGCATCTATACAGCTGCAATTCATACTAGCCCTGTATGAATTGATATAATTATTTTATGGTGTGCTTCAGACTCATCCCTTAATTAAACATGAACAAATACATACAGTGAACTAGAGTATTTTTATTATCTGACATACCTTTCACAGCAATATATTATTTATTTTTCTTAAGTGAAAAAGAACTTCAAATGTAGCCACACATCTAATACTGTAAACTGAAAAGGGTATTTTAGTTTTACCATATAACTGTATAAAAAAGTGCAACAAATAAATCTAGGAATCTAAAAAATTATATATGAATAATATAAGAAAATAATCTCTTTATGACTTAAAAGTCCAGAAACAATTTTGTTAAATAAACGGCATTTCAGTTTTGACAGCGGCTGGTCATCCAAAACAATAAACTCGATCATTTTGTCGGTTATATATATTGCTCTTTGGCTGTCTTTTGAAAACTTTTCTCTTTGTTTGAAAAAAGCTTCCAGAGATTGTTGATTCTGGCGCGTCTCATTCTTCTCTGCCCTTGCCTGTGTGTAACCCTCGTGTTCTGCGGGGTGACGCGTCTTCAAATGCTTTAAGTTACTCGTGTTGATGTTGCTAATACTTGTTCCACCCCTCGAAATTGCAGTATGGCATACGAGACATGTCGCCGTTTTACTAGCTGGTTGGTTCAGTCTGAAATACTACTAAACAGCGGACGCACTGATAGCGCGCGCGCGTTTTCTTCTTCGCTGATCTAAACAGTGGTCGCTTGTGGCAACAGCACAACTGTTTAGAGCAGCGAAGAAGAATTGATCTCCGATTTGCAGTGTTAAGCAAAGCTCGCATGCATAACTAGGTATTTTTTAAGAAAATGGTATCGGATCGGTACATGGATAGAAGTACTCGCCGATACCGATGCCGGAATTTTTATTGGTATCGGCGGCATTTCCGATACTAGTATCGGAATCGGAACAACTCTATTGCCCACTATTATTTATTATCATTTGCTGCGGGTTCTGTCACCAAATATAACCCAATAAAACGTAAACGTAAGGTGAACGCAACGTCATCAAGCTCTTTGTGATTGTTTCCAATAAGCGACCTCTACACTGTGAAAAAATTAAATGCGGCAACTTTTTTTTCTTTTTTTTTTAACAGTGAAGCGGTGAATCTTACATACAGTGCCTTTAACTTCAGTTGCTGCCTTACATTTTTAAGTATAATCAACTTGGTTGTTCAAGTCATTTCAACTTAAATTATATTTAGCTGACTAACAGCAAAAAATGTAGTTGAATCTTGTATTTGTAAACAACTGATATTAAGTTACCAGCCAGCATAGCATTTTTGACAATTTTCACAAAACTTTCGTGGCCGCCAGAATATTCTGTCGTAGAGCAGAGCCTTTGCTTTTAAACAACAACAAAACAACTTATTCTAGCTTCATGCATTGTCTTTTTTTATCCACACTTTAATGTGGGTAAGTTTCATAAAAAAGCAACATTTTGAACAAAAAGTTGAGGAAATCACATTTATACCTCTTCATGAGTATTGAATTATATGCTGTTGAATGTTTGATCACGTAAGCAACTTCTATCTGTTACTTCTGTGTCCGAAATCGCCTCCTATACCCTTAAATAGGGCACTATTTGACGGGACAGCCATTTGTAGTGGTGAAACAATAGTGGACGTTATCGAGTGATCTCATTCACAATGCACTGTAATATGGGTTGGAGAATACCCATAATGTAGGTAATAGTGAATGAGGATAATGGGGGCGATTTCAAACACAAGCCATGTTTACAGAGATCTTCTTCTTAGCTTGTTTTTGGATCTAGAGATGCTGTACTATTTTAGAAGATCCGTAGAAAGGGAAAACTGGGATTGCCGGAAAAACTTGTCAATGGTGGGGAAGCAATGTGTCAAATGGCAGAAAAAGGCATTAATAGGCTTTTTGACTGGGAAATAAATATCGATTTTTTAAAATATATCTAGATGATCAGGTACGTGTCACTAATAAACTTAAATTTATAGAGATTCCTTGTACATCCTGTTGTACATTTATTATGATTTAATTTCATTATATTTGACAAGATTGATAAATTTATTATGTTTAAAAGTTGTATGAGTTAATCTAATTAGATGATACTTATTAGATGATAATTATTTTTGATGATACATTAAATCATAAAACACAAAATCCAAAAATAAATAAAACTTAATACAAAATGTTTAATTTCGTTGAGCTAACCGCAATGCATTCTGGGATCAGTATACAGTAGGCTACATGTGATGCTGTCTAAGACATTTGGCAAAAAAGAAGGTACATTTTGGAAAAGCCTTCGTGTAAAGAGTGTGTCTATGCCATCCTAAAGTACTGCCTACGTAGGGACTAGGGCGCTCACTAAGTTTTGGAACAAAGCCCCAGATTTGTTTTGGCATACTAAGAAGTTAGTGAGTTACAGCCGTTGAAACACTGATGCCTTAAACTAAAATAAAAAGGAAATGGAAAAAGTTTTTCCTGTAGTAAACACAGCTAAGTTAACAGTATTTTACTGAGAGTGACACCCCGATCTGACATGTCATAAAATATAAAATAAGGACTTTTTTATTTTTACAATCAAAACAAACTGGACAGAGATGTTTTGAGAATTTTTCCTAAAAAAGCTTGAGAGCGTCTGACCTCGATGACTCCCTGTCGAGCGCACAAAGAGAAATCTGATGATTTGCGTCTGTTTTCTATTAGCATGTTGTTCATCATCCAGATAGTCCCAGACACATGGTGTCCTATAAAACATATCGGAACGAAAAGGATTTTCTGAACAGCACATATGCTGGATTGTCTGATCCTAGACCAGTCATTTTAAATCCAGATTTTTAGGGAGTATCTGCCAAAACTGTCAATTCGTTTCCACCTGACGCAATGCTCCAATAATCTGAAGTTCAGGGAAGCATAGTGATCCGAGCATGTCTAGAGCCGTGGTGTGTTCGTGGTCTTTTGTGTGCTTCGAGATGCTAATATTTATTTTGGAAACAAGTCCCAGGACCCTCAATCAAAATCCAATGAAATATGATATCCGGGATAATTTGGAGTCAGTTTTGCGGTCTTGGATCTCAGTGAGAAGCCACAGAGCATTGCTTCATCAGCAGGGCATACTGGGGAGAAAGTCAATAAAATACACGAGCTGTGAAAATAAGTTGGCAGCGTGCGGAGACAGACGTGTTCACGAGACCTGCGGATGTCAGAGGTGATTTACAGTATGGCCGTTTAAGGAAATGAATTCACAAGTACTGCTAAGATTCATTTAAACATAAACTGATATAAAAGAGAAGACCGGGAAGACAAAAGAAGCAAAGACAAAGCACATCTAAACTAAATCCCATTATAATCAGTCGAGCCGGCGTCTACACTGGAAGAGTCAATTGCATCTTTATGCATTTTTATTTATCCCATTAAATTATTTTATTTAGTAATATCTGCGTGTCTGCAGTGCAAGAAATGTACTACAGCTATTTATTTTAACACCACATGCAAAGTAAATAAAAAAAATTTAAACAACCAGATTTCATTAAAAAAATATTTCTTCTGCTATGATAACATGCCATTTTGATGCTTCCAGGCTCAGTGTTTGCTTCTAGACATTATGTTAGGTTGTTCTAAACTTGTTTCGATTACGGATTCCTTCATGTGCTTTTACTAGTGAAAGCGGTTTACTACTGTAGTTAGACAATTACACAAGAAGAGAACAGTTGGTTTCACTGTGTTCCTTTAAGTATTTGTCCATTTGGATTCACCAAAACTCCAGACAGAACAGCACTTCTGTGTGTCTGCAAAGCATGGATTGCAAAAGATGCAAAGAATGCAACAAATGCATAAAGTCAATTTATTCTGGGCCACAAAGAAATGCATTATAATGTAATGAGCGTGACCAAAAGCATGCAAAGACACAATATATATATTGCATAAAAAGTGCTAGTGTGAAAACAGTCTTAATAACAAAATTAGAATCAAAATACCATAGAACATCTTTAAATTATGTTAATGTTAATCTCTTAAAAAGCATACTAAGAACTAAGAAGTTGCTGCAAAAAAACAAAACAAAAAAAAAACACTGAAGATTTATTCTAAAACCCATATTCAAACTGAGTAAATGGAGGAGTAGTAGTCAGATGTTGTAGGTGTTTGTCTGATGAGAGTGAGAACGCTCCATTGTGCTAAACTCCCTCTGTAAGGAGTTAAACCACAGTGGCAAAGAGACAAAGACAACACTGTCCTGAGGAGGGAGGAGAGGAGAAGCACGATCACAACTTACTGGAATTTGACAGCAGTAATGAGAGACTTTCCAAAGCTGACAGATGATGAAGAACCGTGTTCAGGTTAGATTAGTGTTCATCTCAAGAGTGCAGATGCACTTTCTAACTTCTACCACTTGTACTTTTAACATGCTCTTTGTGCAACCCTAAAGTGATTACAGAGCTTAAAATGAGGGTTTTAAAAAGGCTCTGAGTGCCTCTTTTGTAACTTGCCAAATACACAAGTCAAGACTTATTCCAAGAGCAAACCAAGGATGTATTTTCAAACAATGTTTGGTGCTATTCTCCTATTGCACCATTTTTTTGCATACGAGTATTTCTTCAACTATGGGCACTTTTGGTCCTATGGACTTAAACACACTTTTAACACTGTATTAAGTATAATCTGTCAACTAATAATCTGCAAACGTGAACATGCATGCATGCAAATTATGTCACTGACATTTACAGTTCATACCATGATACTGCCTTATCAAGTTGATCAACATGATTAATGGCAAATTACTGTAAAAAATGGTCTTTGCACATTGCATGCACAAGTTCGCCACCCCACGCATGCCTGAAACTTTGACACATACTTGTACGAAAGTTACAATCCTCCTACAGCCTGTACATATGACTTTGTACACATAAACATAAAAAATATTGCATATACTGTAGCACTGATTGGAAATTTTTTAATCTCAAGCTCTTTACTGACACAGTTTTTCATGCAAAATTTGAATGACACTGACACAGTGACATTGGTGAGCAATTACACTAAACTACTGTATTAGTAATACGTGCCTTAGCAAACACCACTAAATACAAGGCTGCTGAAAAACTGTCTTGTTTACTATGCATGTATGAAATCATCTTATGCCTCAGAATGAATGACAGCTGAGCTTTGGTGTGTTCCAAACATTAGACTGAAGCTTATAATTAAAGATGTTTCTACATCAAATGTTAATGTTTAGATTCAATTGAGAGTTGTCACGCCAAAACTGTACAGCTAAAAGTGTACAGCAGGTGAGAAGACAGACAGGGCATTATTTCTGCAAAGTGCTTCAAATTGTTTCTACACATGGAAAACTGACCCTATTAACATCTCCAGATATCAAATGAGCCTTCAAATTAACGTTACAAAGTTCAGCCAAGGGCTTCGTCTAAGGGTTATATTTACAAAAACACTGAAAAATGCAATTGACAGTCTCCTGAATGCAAATACCAGACTTCAGGAACAACGCCAGGCCCCAGATATCCTTCATTTGGGATCCTGAGGATTTGTTAAATGAAGTTTGACTTGGACGTGTTTTTAAAAGCGAGGTGTGGACGTGTAACAGGAGAAGTAACGGGGGTAAACAGAATAACAGGCCCGGAGCCATGGCGAGACCACGCAGATGTGTTTACTGAAGAAGAAAAAGAGAGGATGGGAAAGTCAGCGGTTCGACATGCTCACAGGACGACCACCCTGAACGAAACGCACAACTAATTTAGTTAACGATTAAACAAAAAGGCTATTGTGTTTTTCCACAATCATTCACACTTATCAATCATTAAACCCATTGTGAAAGGTCCTGTTCTATAATTCTGTTCGGGATCATAAAGACATTCAGTATATAGGCGGAGATGGGGCAAGATGCATTATGTTTTATTTTCTATTTCGTTTTCAATAGTTTCACGCTCATTGTTAGATTCAGGATAGTCTTTTTTTTAGTTTAGTTTTCTTTTGTCAGTTTTAGTATTTCATCCCAGTCTAAAACTGCAACTGTTCTATTAAAAATTGTGTTTTGACAAATTAGTTTATTTAGCAGAATCCCAGTAAAAGAGATTCACCTGAAAGGTATTTATATTATAACTTCTATAGGCATATGAATATTTACATATATTTAATTGCCCATGTTTTAATAGAAAACATATGCCGTATTAGTAACAAATTGAATGATTTTACTCAGTTAGCCTATAGGTTTTAAAAAGGATAGTTCACCCAGAAATGAAAATTCTGTCATCATTTACTCACCCTCAAGTTGTTCCTGAATGTATGAATTTCTTTTTTTCTACTGAACACAAAAGAAGATATTTTGAAGAATATGGGTAACCAAACAGTTGATGGACCCCAATTTTTTTCTATACTATGGAAGTCAATGGGGACCAGAAACTGTTTGGTAACCAACATTCTTCAACAAAGTCAATGAACTATGTAAGGGATAATGCAGCATGAAGGGGTTGTATTCGCTATAACAACCATAGATATCCATAATAAAGGCTAGATGTCTTACGGCGGAGTCTCTATCGTCATCACCGGCGGCCATCTTGTCACAGGCAGGGTTAATGTAAGGTGAGTTATCTGCACAAACACAAATACTCTTATCTCGCTGAAATCTGGACGGATTTACAAACGGTTTGGTTTCTTACTAACGTTATTGACATGGCTATAATACTAGCCTATAATGGATGTTTACATAATTATTCATAAGTGAGTGTCATAACTACATATCTGACGTTTATAACAAACCAAACCATTTGAAAATCGGTAGAAAATTGAGCAAGTTAAGGTTATTTAAAAAGTACATGCTCCATAAACACAATGTTACGAGTGAGCGAGCAGCCTGTGACAAGATGGCCGCCAGGTGCTGACGTCGACCTCCATTGGCCAGCAGCGCGGACGAGACATCTAGCCTTTATTATGGATATCTATGATAACAACCACCTCGCTCTACATTATCCCACTTATTACATGGCTACCTACCAAATAAATCAATAATTTGACACGAAATATTTATTTAAAAAGGAGTTTATTGATTTAAAACGATTCTATTGCTTCCGCTAAAGAAAATAGTCCATTCCGTCTCTACGGTTAGAATCCTGCATCCATGGCAACGCTCTGTTTTTCATGGCAACGGTGTGTTATCAAGAAACAACAGACCGCATTCTACATTAGAATTCAACCACGCCATGTAATAAGCAGGTATAGTACATTTTGAGGGTGAGTAAATAATGGGAAAATAAAAAAATTGTGTGACCTAGTATACCTTTAATGAAAAATTACGATGTCTAATTCAGGGAATTCTTGAATAACCTCATGAACTACAATAAGTACAATAAGAACACAAATCACTGTGAGTATCAGGCAGGAAATGGTGAGAATGTGAGAAGGTCTAGTGCAGATAAACATCAATGTGTGCATACTTCATGGACATGACAAAGCAGGCATCTGATGTCTGTATCATTCAATGACTAACAACAGAGCTCAAACTGGGGGTTTTCCATTGATTTGACAAACTTCAGACTTTGAGGAATCCTTCTTGTCTGTACCTCAAATGGTGAAGGATGAGATACAACTACAAAGTTGAAAACTTATGATTAGGAATTTGTTCACTAACCCCAAAAATGAGCAATAATAATAGTGATGTTGTCTTAGCAAACATCACTTACTGTAAACACTGTCAGGCCATTACATTGTTATCATTGTAAACTTTTTCCCCCGCCAGAGTTTTTCTTAATTTTTTTTTAAGGTGCCATCCAGCACCAGCGTTTTTTATAATTTTTATAAAAATTTCATGGCCCCCAGAATATTTTGTTGTATGAATATCTGAACATGCAATATATCAACAGAAAGAACAAAAAAAAAACGTTGTATTCTATCTTCATTTTTTCTTTTTTTTTAATCAACACTTATGGGTAATCAACACTTTAACAAAAAAAACTCAGTAAAAAAAAAAATTAGAAAGATGATCTAAGCATAGATGGAGTAAATTGAGTCCATCGACACCCCTAATGCTTGCACAGTCCTGTAACTCATCCTATAGATTGACATTTCATTCTTTAACATTAGGCAGTTTTGATTTATATTTTATTTAATGTTGATGATCGCGTTATTTTACATATGCATATGATTACATATCAGATCGCATGTTTCTAGATCTTCTTCACATGTGTTTTGAATAGGGCATTCAGTACTAGATAACAATGAAAACCCGGAAACCCAGAAAATTCCATGTTTGACGGGGAAAGAGTAAATGAAAAATAATAAGAAAACATAAACTGAAATGCATTTTCACCACTCTAAAACTAACTGAAATTTTAAAAAAAATGTCAAATGAATTTCAGTTGTAGACTGTGATGAAATACTAAAACTGAAAAAGCAAAACTAAACTTAAAAAAGATTAACCTGAATCGCACAATGAGAGTGAAACTAAAAATAAAGTAAGCTAAACTGAAAATAAAACTATTCAAACCCTGTTATATAACACTGTAACACTGTTATATAAATCACAGACATTACTTTTTTTTTTTCTTGTAAAGGAAGGGATTTGTTTGTGTTTGTTATTTCCTAAGCAGACATAAACTTCCTGTGTGAGATCACACTCAGGTCCTGTAATCATCTAAACCAGGAAGCCAGTATCTCTTTTGAGCCAAAAGATTAATAGACTAAACACACAAATATCTTAACATGGCTAAAGCATGCTTTTCTTTCCATGGTTAATCATTGCACTGGGCTGCATAAAAATAGTTTAAAACGTGCAGTTTTAGAGATTCAACCTAGTAAATCCACTCTGTAACAGCTTGAGTCTGTTTAAGGTTTTAACCAAGGTCACCCAGACTTTCCTCATTTTCCACACACCATTCCCTGTGCTCTTCCCACATCTGCTTTGTAAATTATTCCAAGTCGGACACTTGAAAGGTGAACCCAACATCCTCATTACAGAGGAATGCCTGAGAAACATGTATGATAAATATTTGGGAGAGAAAATATGAGACATTCGCTGTAATTCTTCAGATGTGCATGGACACCCTGCACTCTTTCATAAACGGACATACTTAGCATTATGATTTCTTACATTCATTTTTGATTGCATTGCCCGTCTCCTCCACTTACAATGGATTGAGAGAGAGAGAAACTGCCTTCATATGGTGGAAAATGTGAATTAGATTAGGCCAAAATAGTGAATCCTTGACATAACAAGCTTCATTGTCTCTTTAACAAGTGAGATTTAGGAGTGGTTGAAATAATGAAAAAGGTTTTGCCACAGGCATTTCACAAAGACCTAATTTTACATCTTTAGACAAAGCATTTATGGCTTGTGTACAATAACTGCAGTATCATCTGTCATGGTATATGTGTCAACGGATGTTTTTCAGACAAGGAATACAGTAACTAACACACAAATAAATCTCTCCCTTTCTTCACCTCAGAACCCTTCTTCTCTGGACTGGTCCATTCAGAGCGCCCTGTCGTCTCTTTTCCCTCCGTTTGAGGCTACCGCTCCTACTGTTCTCAGCCAACTCTTTCGCACCATTGAGGAACGTTACCATGGAGATGCACTGCAGTGCCTGCTGAACTTCCTTATCCCAGCCAAACATATCCTAGAGAGCGTGCAACAAGCTGCCTGTGTGAGTACAACATGCTAATCACAAACGAAAAAAAGCCCATTGGACAGCACCTTAGTATCTAAAAATGTCAAATAGCCTACCTATCAAGTGACTTGCTTTACTTTTTTGCTTTAATAATTTAAGGAAAAATTCACCCAAAGATTTATGTGTAATTATTTACTCACCCTCATGTCATCCCAAACCTGTACGACTTTTGTCTTCAATGGGACATGGAAGTTCATAGACTGTATATTCCAAGTCCTCTGAAGCCATACAATGATATTTGAGAGCCGAAGCAAATAGAAAGAGTTTCAATAAATAATGTCTCAAGGTAAATTAGGTAATTTCACAGAATTGCAAAAACACTAATTGTTTGGTCAAACAGGTAATCACACTTAAAGATGTTCCCCATTGCAAATTTACATTTATATGTGTTCCAGAGCTAACATGAAGGTTCAGAAGAGTTGAAATATGGAGTAGGGTTATATGACTACTTTTATAGTGCTTTTTGGAGCCTGGAAGGTCATGCTCACTGTATGCTTTGAGTCTATGTAAAAGGACAGTGTGAATGATATAAGAGTGAGTCAATTATGTATTTTCATGTTTGGGTGAACTAAGCCTTTAAAGGGTAAAGCATGTTAGTAGACGGACAAGATGAAAGCAATTTCCTCTGCAGACATTTCTTCCATGTGGACTTTTATGGCACAGATCCCACATGCTACTTATCCTTGTCCACTCAGCACAAGATTGTTTTGTTTTATCTTCAGAAAGAACAAAGGCCTTCCTAGGCAGCTTCTTCTGAAGGGAATTCAAGAATGTTTGCATGCAAGCCAATAAACGGCATCAAGACCCAAGCCATTACAAATCTGTTGATCGTAAAATTTGTCAGTCCAAAACTATCTGCAAGTCAACAAACCAGCTTTGCTCTTTCTTTCTCTCTCCCACTAGGCTGCATACTCAGATGTCCTATTCCGGTGTGAGGGTTGGCCATTGTGCTTGAGAGATCGTGTGGTGATCCAACTTGCACCTATCAACCCTTTACTGCTCCGACCTGGAGATTTCTACTTGCAGGTGGAGTCTTTTGGAGAACAATCAGCCCGAATTGTCCTCAAAAGTCTTCTTGTGCAGGAAGACCTTCTGGGGCAGGAGAATCTGGTACTGCAAGCAGGTTCCAGGGTGCTGGATGGTCCTGCGATTGAGGGGACACCAATACCGGAGACATCCTATCCATGCATATTCACTGAGTCTTGGCTAAGGGAAATAAATGAGGGACGTCATGGAAAACCTCTATGTCAGATTGTGCTTTCCTCTGACCAGGGTGTTGTGAAGGTACCTTGGACCGAAGTTGCAAACCCTGAATTCCTTGAAAGGCCTAAATCTAACATCTGGCCTGAAACAAAGACATGCTCAATTGCGACTCTCCGTGTGACAGATCTTAAAACTGAGATTTCAGAGAACGAGTCACAGTCACAGGTACCTGTAGACTTTTTTCCACTTGAGATGGAAACTAGGGTCCTTCCAGCAAACGATGGGATGGCGGTTTCTGTTCAGATGGTGGAGGGTGGTAGCAGACTGGTGAAGGTTGATCAAGGACATCCAATCAGCAGTTTTGCAGGAAAACCTGTTGGCTGGGTCTCTCCTAATACCTGGGACAACAGGCACAACGGAGAGCTAGAAGGAGAATATGTGGATCTGTGTGAGTTTAACAAGGAGAAAGAGACTTTGGTCCTCAACAAAATAGCAATCCCTACAAAACCATCAGGCTTCAAGCTAGTCAGGACAGCTCAACCTGCCCCAAAAAGCAATGGTAAGGATGAGGACTGCAATCCTTGCATGCAAAACAAACAGCCATTTGAGATCATGCAAAACGATCCAGAATCCAAATGCAGGTATCGTCAATCTTATGTGGCAGCTCTCCGAAACCCAGTGAATTTTGAGAGATCAAGTATGCTGCCTTCTCTAGATGAAACAAGGACAGATGTAGAGGAGACAAGCTGTGAGGGATATGGAGTTGGCCTTAGACTTAAACCTTCGAATTGTACATTTGGCCAGACACCAAACCAAGCAGACAGAAACCCAATGCAATTCTTTGAGAACTCAACCCAACAAAAGCAAAGCCCAAATAACTCAACCCAGCCAAGTCAAATTGTACCTCATGACTGTATTTCAAGGGAGAATGCAGAGTCTCTTGACCAACATATGACCCAACAGATCCCTAGCATGGTCACAGCGAGACAACAACACAAGTCATTCCTCACTGGGCAACAGGATCAACATCAGACTGCACTAGGGACTAAGGCTTTTCCTGACAAAAGACTTTACTGTCTGAACAACTCTTTTAGGCAAGATTCATTTCAGATACGGATTAGCAGCCAGAAGCACGCCAAAACCCAACACTTACCCAAAATGGGACTCAGGGCTTTACCTGACCACAGTGGTCACAGACAAGATGCAAATCAATGTTTGCAGGGTTTCAATCCAATTCAGCATTCAAAAAAACAGCTAACACAGGCCTATGAGCAAACACCTGCTCTATTTCAGCCCCAGTGCAGTCAGATCCTTTTCCAAAATGAGAACAGGCATTTGGATTGCAAAGTCCTCTGTGATGACAGACATTGTGGAAGAGGCCCAGGTTCACCTGTACAGGGGATCAAAGGTAAAAACAGGTCTAAATCCCGCTCATACTCTTCAGTCTCGGAAACAACCAGAGAGTGTCTGCAATCACACAAGCCGACCAACAGAAGTCGCAGTGATGTCTATCCAGAGATCATCCCCATGTTGCCTGCTATCCACGGAATAAAACACACAGCTAATTTGGTGTCCCCAAAATTAAACAGACAACAAGAAGCAAGAAAGGGTAAGTTGAGTAAGACCACTGCATGTGAAAGTGATTGTGATTTGTTACAAGCGTTTAGAAGAAATGAATAGGGAGAAATATTCAAAAAATGTATCTGTGGTTCCTTGCTATGTGTCAACTAATTGCATACAGATTTTTACCCCACATCTCACTTTGTTGTTAAAAGAACATCTGAAGCAACATGATGTCTGGCCAACATGCTGTGTCTTAGATCTTTATCCTTAAATGAAAAGCTTGTTCAAACATGACTGATATGAAGTCATTTACAAAAAACGACTACCACTATGAGGCCAATCAGGCCATGTCTAGTTGCCACACGCTATGACACATATCGACTGATTTACAGACGACCTTGACCCTGGTCCTGTGCTGAGGAGAAAATATACCATTCTGAAAGGTCATCTTAAAAGAGAGCAATGTGACACTGGCTAAAGGTCAGGAGCGTGCACAGCGTTCCACAGGGGAATTTCTGCAGTCCTTCATCTGATCTCTTTCTTCAGCAGAACAGAAAGAAAGCATTCATGAGGACCAAGAGCCAGGGCAGGGAACAGAAATAACTACATCCCCCCTATTTAAGGGGAAGCTGTTAGATGTCTTTGTAAATGGGAAGAGGAGGATCAAGGCTTTAGTTTACAAATAATTTTTCCTAAAGTTTTTCTAAAGGGGAGATCAAAAGCTCAATCTTGATGTGACGCACATCTTAGATTTTCACTCATTGCAGTAAGTTCAAGAAAAGGTCAAAAAAGTTGAATTAGCCTGTTTTTGTTGTTATAATTTACCAATGTTGAAAATTAAAGTAATTTCTCCTCTTTCTAAGAAGTCTCCCCCTCTGGACAAGCTGGATCACCGGTTGTTAATGGAGTAGAGCTTCAGAAATCACAGGCTGATCAGTCTGAGAATAGATTTCAGGAAACTCTACTTTCCCAGGACCCCACAATCAAGAGCCTTCTCCAGCTAGGCATCATCTGTCTACCAGGTATGCCTGCTAATCAATTTTTAATTATGAACAGTTGTGGTGTAGTGGTTAAAGCTCAGGGATATGATTGATCCATGCAGACTAATTTAAGTCTAAGAAAACTGTGCCCTTGAGAAGGACACTACAGCAAGAACTGTTTATTCAAAAATAAAAATGGTCATATTTACTCAGTATATACACACATCAACAACAAGGTCACCATGATTTTGCCAAGTAATATATGTTCCTGGATACACATTTTTTGTTGATCGTGGAACAAGTCATAAACCTATCCCTACCCCTTAACCTAATCCTAACCATAACTCATCCCTAAAATCAAAGTGAAATAATAGATGAATAACACTGATGTAGAAGCACCTAACCTTTGTTTTAATCCTAAACTTAGCATAAACTGTAAACTCGTCCCTCAAATCTGACTGGTTGATTGAAATGTTGTTCCAAAATCAACAAAGATGTTGATCTAGGAACATACTTTGTGAAATCACATTCAGCCAACAACAAACATAAATACATTAATAAACGTCTTCTGAAGCCATGTGATATAGTAACTTTGTTTGAGGATCAGACACAAGAGAACCAAAAGTGCCATTGTTTAATTCAATATAGGCCTAAGCCTGAATAATATTTGAGAGCTCTGGTTAAAAGGAAGATCATCAGTGACTAATGACTGGATTTAAGTCTGTTTAGAGATCATATGACTAATGCAAGCTGTATGGACTACTGTTATCATGCTTTTTTATTCAAGCTTGACAATCATCATGCACTTCCATTGCATTAGAAAAGAGCAATTTTGAAAATTCTGCCTAACTTATCGTTTTGTGTTCAACCGAACAAGACAAATATACAGGGCAACAGGCAGGCTTTTTCACATGGAAAAGCAACTAAGATCACACACAAAAAGATTACATTATGATCATACAGACAAAAATTATAACGCAAGGCCATAGGGCGTCTGAAGGTGAGTAAATTATTCATATTCCAGCGAAGAAATCTTTTAATAACTAGATTCAGGGGGTATGAACCTATAATGGGAATCCTATAGTTACTTTTGATCAAATTACCATCTAAATGACCACTTGCTGCATGCAAACTTCTTACATGCACTTTAAACGTACAGTAGGTTGCGCATTTCATTCTAGATAAAGCTAAATGCATCAAATGTAAATGCTGATGTCAGTTAAAAGGGCAAGTTATGTCTTCTCTTGACAATGTTTGAAGGCTGACAGACGTAGACCAATCATATAGAGTTTATAAGTGAATGATGTTTACAAACAGTTCAGCATCTCATTAATATAGCGGTTAGCATGCAGCCACTTGCAATTCCCCAAACCCATTCTGTTCTCTTACCAACACAAGGCAGTCGTGACCGAGCTGGCCGGGCCGTAATTGAGGTGTATGGCGGCAGGAAAGGATGGGCTTCCTCTCAACTCTCTCCTCTGGAGTTTTGCAGACTTCTGCTTTTCTTACACTCCATTCCCAGGTACCAGTAGAGATCAGTCTGCTCAATCACCACACGAGGGCAGTAAGAGACAGTGTAATTTTTGGACGTGAAGTATCAGTACCAAATAACCAGCGATGTGAAACAATCATCAGTCTATCAGGCTTGTGCACTATTTAACATCGAATAAATAGTCAAATTTAATAATGCAAACATTTTATTGAATTTGATAAATATAGGCTACATTATATATATATGATTGTCATTCTAGGAGCAAAATGATGGAACGAACGGAATGAAATTCAATGTAACTTGTAACTTTTAAGAAGTTTTGTCAGTTTGTATCAGTGCGCTCATCCGGGTAACAGAAACCGGCGCTACTTTCATGTCCACATTAAACATGGACAGTGAAATATATAAAACCGCGCTCTCCTTTGATACAAACGCAAAGTTTATTTATTTGGTAGCTAAGTAGCTGTGTAATAAGCGGGACAATGTACAGTCAGGTGGTCATTATCGCAAAATAAATCTCAGCAGAGTAATCAGGAACATTATTATATTAGGCTATTGTATAGCTATTTAGGCTATTTTTTCATCACATTCAATAATTATGAAAATGGCATAGAATCTATTTGCCAGTGCTATGTTTTTGTAGCATTTCTGTGGTTATAGCTCAATTATATTTTAATAATAGATTTTTGATGCCAATATTTCTTAGTATGAAAACTATATGCTTGACATGTTAAATATCAAAATTTCTCCATGTCAAAATTTAAATCTGCTTAATTGTTTTGACAGCTTTAGTGTACTACAATTTAGTACAGACGGTTATTTCTCCTGCTCTTTCATTGTAGGCCTATGTCTAAATATGACTAATTACTCTTAAACTTTTCGTGTTTTGTGTATATAATTTGTTTCTTCTTCTCCAGGACTGAGGTCAGAGAGCTGGGACTTACTGTAGTGATTGACAGCCGGAAGTGTCCTCTGCCCTCCGTGTTCTTCAGATCACTGCTCATGGTTCAGGTGAGGACACAGAAAACTAATCATCACCTCCAACATCAATACAAACCTGAACACATCCTTCATTGTGTGTGTGTGTGTGATACAGGAGCAGGCCCTTCATGCAGTGCACACTATCTTGATGCTGGTTGATAAAGACGCTAATCCTCGCCCAGAAAAACATCCTGGTCTACAGGTAATTAACACCCCCAAACACACTCGTTCTACCCAGCAATTACACCTTCATGGAAACATGCAACCCTTTAATTAACACCTGGAATGTCTGCTCTCACTGACTTCAGTTCAGATCAGTTCAGTATCCACGTCTGATGTCTACCGGAACTAAGGGTTGTTTGTTTTTTGAAAGAAACCAATACTGTTATTCATCAAGGATGCATTAAAATCAAGACAGTAAAGACATTTATAAAGTTACAAAATATGTTTTTGCTGTTTTTTTAAATGTTCTATTCATCAAAGAATCCTGGGGGGGAAGGGTATCGTGGTTTACACACACACACGCGCGCGCACACACACACACACACACACACACACACACACACACACACACACGCACACGCACACACACAGTTTTTAACATTGATAATAATCATAAATGTTTCTTGAGCAGCAAATCATCATATTAGAATGATTTCTAATTAGAAGGATCATGTGACACTGAAGACTGGAGTAATGATGCTGAACATTCAGCTTTGATCACAGGAATAAATTACATTTCAACATATATTCATATAGAAAACAGCTATTTAAAATTGCAATACTATTTCACATTTTGTACTGTATATCTAATTAAATAAATGCAGCATTGGTGAGCAGAAGAGACTTTTCAAAACATAAAAAATCGTACCGACCGCAAACTTTTGAACAGTATTGTTTAATATCAGTTCTTGGGTCTCACACACACTTGTACAGTGCGATATGTTGAAGTGCATGATCCTTTCTTTCAGATAGATGTAGTGACGACACTAAAAGCTCTTCATAAGACAGTAGACGGACAGCAGTTGACCTCTGACCTCGGCGGGACCTTCCCTTACAGTCATGAAGACTGGCTCCAGTTTCACCAGGTAGGAGAACACCATTAATGATCCTTCTCATGGATGTCTGTAGCGTTGTAATGACACTGATAATGTGAGGTTTTAACCAGGGATTATATTTCTTTTTTCTTTTTTGTACATCTATCTAAATGTTGATGACCCGGCACATTTCCTGACCCATAGTTTCCTGTCCTCTCTCTTTCTACTATCACTTAAAATTAGGGCTGTCAAATGATTAATCACGATTAATCGCATCCAAAATAAAAGTTTGCGTTTACATAATAAATGTGTTTGTACTGTGTAAAATGATTTTGTATATATAAGTACACACACGTGCATTTATATATGTAAGAATTTTTTTTATTTTTATATAAAATATATATAAATCTATATACAGTATATACATGCAAATATTTCTTAAATATATACAAGCATGTGTATGTATTTATATATATAAAATAATTATACACAGTACACACACATTTATTATGTAAACACAAACTTTTATTTTGGATGCGATTAATCGTGATTAATCATTTGACAGCCCTACTTAAAATAAATGACAGTTAAAGGTGTTGTCACACCACTTGCTCACTCACAGTCTAAACATTTTTGTTTGGTTTCTGTAGTAAGAACATGCTATTGTGTAATCAATCCTCTCAAACCAGAAGTGTACAGCTGTTAAAACACTTTTAAACAGATGTGAGTCAACTTGCACAACCAGTGCTAGTGAAGTAGACCACACATTTCTGACAACAACTAATTTCTTTTTTGTGTCTTTAACATCTGAGAGACCCCGAAGGCACTTTAACTTACAAATGCAACATCGCAAGTTTCCCTGAACTTACGAGAATTGATTATAAACTACATTTGACCTTGATGACTTGCAGTTGAGTCTGTCTGCTGGATACATGCTTTAGATCCGTTCTGTTGAATCATCATTATCTAACGTGTTTTTGCATATATGTGTCTTTTTTAGAAACTTTCCCTCTTTCAACTGGACCTTCAAGCAGCTTCTTCATTACTGCACACAGCAATCAGGAGACTTGATGTTAGAAAAACAGACACTGCAAAGGTCATTTTCATTTCTGAAACTTTCCGTGAATACTGTACACTTTTGTATCCCATTAAATTAAAAGTAGGGATGCACCAATATAAACATTTTCAGCAATTTGATAAGGCTGTAATTATTTACATGTTATGGCAGAAAACTGATAAATGGCTGATATTAAATTCTGTTATATTTTATATCAATAAAAGGAAAAAGAAAACACTACACACAATCATTATAGTTTCTACAAATGAGTGTAGGAATCAAAAGTTAATGTATACAGTATACTTTTGTTTAATTACTTCTGAAATTTGGTAAAGATTACATTTAACATTATTAGAGTTTTTAAAGATTAACTTTAAGTAAGCATTAGGTGATGGAAAAGTTGATCTAAATAGAAAAATAGGGGGAATGTAAGTAATATTGTATATTGTGCATCCCTAATTAAAGGTACAATGGCATGTTTTTGTAATGAGAACTATTAGATATGTTTGATAAACTATTATGTAACAGAAAATGAACATAAATGTTGGCAGTACATTAAATTTGCTTTCAATTTGGATACCGCATGATTTCCCCCATTATAATAATAATACGTAATAATATATATAATATAGTATAATATATAATAAGTTTATATATATATATTAAATGTTGATGTTTATTTAATGTATATAATAATATTAAAATGTATATAAAAATACCACATGACTTCCCCCTTTATAATTTAAAAAAGAATAGTAATAATTATATATATATATATATATATATATATATTTAAATATGTTAATAAAATGTATATAAAATATATTAATATTAACATTTTAATTGCAAAAATTGCAAACCTCATTTAAAATAAATGCAAAATAAAACGGTTATGCATGTAGGCGGTACATTGCTCTCATTAAATTTGCTCTCAACCCAGATACCGCATGATTTCCCCCCCCCATTACAAATTAAAAATCTCATTTATTTAATTTGACCTCTTGAGGAATGACTAACCAATCCAATCGTTCAGGATGTCCAGTCCTGCATCCAGGAGCAAAAGAGCTCCATGAAGATGGTGCTGGAGGACACGCGATTGGTCGCTCTCCAACGAGAGGGCGGGTCTATTCTCGCCAGGATGAGGAAGGAGGAGTCTCGATTCGCTCAGTCTGAAGACTTCAGGTGTTTCCTGAATTATTTATTTATTTAGCTATTCAAAACATCATTCAATGTAAATGAAAATGTGTGCTGGGAACACACACTTATATGTGTCCTTTCTCTCGTGCAGGGACTCTCTGGAGTCTGTGACGTGTCTGTATAACCAGGTGGAAGAGGCCGTTCACACGCTAGTCATGAGATCCAACCAGTCTCTGCGACATCTCCAACACGTTCTCCTGCTGAGAGAAGCCGAAGACTCGCTCCGCACAGTATGCATTACATCCCATCATATGACAGATAACAAGCACAGCCCACCCACAGAAAGCACTGAAAATAACTCAAGACAAACATTGTGAAGTGAAACGTGTCTGCTGTAGAGAATAAATCAGCCAGCGTTACAGTCTCAACCCTCACAGAGAAACATAACATCACTGCGCTAAATAAAGTGAGCGTAATTCTTGCGCTGTTAAAAGAGAACGTTTTGAGACCAGCGGATTTTGGTGCAACTGCGTTTGTGGCTCAATTTATTTGACCACAGAAAATAACTTTGACTCTTCCCTTAGTGAAAGTAAATGGCAAGCCAAGGCAATACATGTTCAAATGCACAGTTCAGTTAAATGATATTATATTCAACCATGCATAGCATAAGTATAGCCGAAAGGAATGCAACCCATTAAGTATTGTTTACATGTAGCAAACTCTACCCATAGGAATAATGCCTCTTAATTGACCATCAGCAAAGAAAAGTAGATCCACTTTTTAAAAAATTATGAATAATTTATTTTAGCGCTTTAACAAAAATGCAAGCTTCACATTTGTGCTTTTAAAATGTTTGTGTTTTATTGGTAACACTTTACAATAGTTAAGCATTAGTTAATGCATTCCCTTGTGAAAAAGAAGTGTGCTTAAAATTATAAAAGTATACATTTTTTAAAAAGTGTACTTGCAGAGAATATAATATTGCTAAAATTAAAGGCCACTTAAGTGTCCTTAAAGAAAGTACAGTTTCATGAATGTTTTTTTAAAAATTCACTTTTAATAATGTCTAATTAAGTTTAATTTAAAAAAAAAACTGTAGTGCTTTAAATACTTAAACTTATTTGTAAGTATTGATTAATAAACTAAAGCACATGCAAAATAAATTATTTTAATTTCAACTGAAGTGTGTTGTCAAAAATTAAATTTGTTAATATTGTGTATATTATATATGTGTGCATTAATGCACTTGAAATGTATTTTTCTTTTAAACTTCAATACACTTGCTTATACAGTATAATCCAGTAAAACTTGGTTAAAAGTTTCGATAGAGAAACCCTTTTGATCTATTAAATATTTAGAAATGAGCAATATATTTTTAAACCATTTATTAACCTAACGATAGTCAGTAAACATATTCACAGTGCATTAACAGATACAACTTTTGATTTAAAAAAGTATTGATATTAACATTAAATAAGATTTATACCCCGTTCTGCTAACCTTCCCATTAAGTTCATAAAAAACATCAAGTTTTAAACATTTTAAAAGTTTTTCCATTTTATAATTTTGCAAACATTATGGGAATGTTACTTTTGAATGTTTAATGAAAGTTCTGAAACAAGTAACATTTAAAAAAAAAACTTATATTTCAGAAACTAATGTTAACAACTGAAACCTTATTGAAAAGTCTTGTTTTATGTAAACTGAGGGATGAGTGTAAATAGTTTTGTATTTTCTGATGCTGAGCTAAAGAAGAGATCTGGTGGAGTCAGCAGTTCTTGAATCTTGTTTATGATTATTGTTTATGTTTTTCACAGATCCAAACATGGTGTGATGAAGAGGAAGAGTCATGGCAGAAGGAGAAAGACGGCACAGAGAAAAGCCTGTTGAAAATAGAGCAGAGACTCAAAGACAGTCAGTCTGTCCTTATACAAGCAAAGGTAACAAATCCTCAAGACATTCACTCAGATATATTACCAAAAGAAGAGGGTCCAGAATATGAATCTTAAAATGCCTGAATGTTATCAGACTTAGATTGTGTTATGGATTTATGTGGACTGTTGAGTTCAAATTAATCAAAACGTAATAAAAATACCAGAGTTTCTCTGATAATGAATATGGTTCAGGAATGTGCGTCTCTTAAATAATGATAAGAGCTAAAGGTTCATGAGGTTTCAGACGTTTTTGATATTCTGCCTAATGTGTTCAGGGAAAAGAACATATGTTTGTTTGTTTTTCTAGGAGAACAAAGTAAAAGGGATGTTGTTGATTAAGGAAGTGGAGAGAAAAAGCAAAGGAATGAATTATCAAGAAAGTGACGTTTTTCGTTGTAACACCGTCACTTTCAAAACCAACATGACTGGGTTTCTCCTGAGAGCAGAGGAGCGTAACTCTGAGCTGGAGGCGTCCCTGGGTCTCTATCGGTTCTGTGAAGAGGTCGGTCAACAATTCATTTACTTATGCAATGTGATATATTACTCTGTGAAACAAGATATTGCAAAAATAAATAAATATAGTAATTACCAATTAGACCAGGGTCATGGAAAGCCATCAGGGAATTTTTAAACTGTGTTCTCCAGAAACTAATCAAATCTTAAAGCGAATGCAATTTTTATAGTTAATAAACAAAAATTGTGCAGAGCAGTAAAATATTTAATTTGCATTATATTGCTCTTGTGAAAAACAAAATTTGCTTGCACCTTTTTTTGTGAGTGATTCATTCTTTTGAGTCGATTTTCTTTTTTTAGTAAATCAGTCAAAACCAGCTCTTAAATTATTTGATAGTGCATATGTCTGAAGCAAAATTATTTTTAAATAATGATCACAAACAACTGGAAAAAGTCTTGGCATTTCATCGGTTAAAGATTGTGAGAGCACCAATAATAACTGAGCAGCAAATCATCATATTAAATAGATTTCTGAAGGATCATGTGACACTGAAGACTGGAGTAATGATGCTGAACATTCAGCTTTGATCACAGGAATAAATTACACTTGAACATATATTCACATAGAAAACAGCTCTTTTACATTGCAATAATATTTCACTGTTTTTACTGTATTTACTACATTTTTGATCAAATACATGCAGCCTTGATGAGCAGAAGAGACTTAATTAAAAAATATAAAAAACCAATGGTGTATATATAAAATGAACTAATATAAATAATATACCCATATTGTGATATATATATATATATATATATATATACAGTACTGTGCAAAAGTTTTAGGCAGGTAAGATTTTTTAAGTTTTTAAAAGAAGTCTCTTCTGCTCACCAAGGCTGCAATTATTTGATAAAAAATACAAAAAAAACAGTAATATTGTGAAATATTATTACAATTTAAAACAGCGGTTTTCTATGTGAATATACAGTAAAGTGTAATTTATTCCTGTGATCAAAGCTGAATTTACAGCATCATTACTCCAGTCTTCAGTGTCACATGATCCTTCAGAAATCATTCTAATATGATGATTTGATGCTCAAGAAACATTTATGATTATTATCAGTGTTGAAAACAGTTTTTACATTTTTATTTCATGATGCTATGATGAATAGAAACTAAAAAAGAACAGCATTTATCTGAAATCTAAAGCTTTTGTAACATTAAACTCTACCCTTCAAAAGTTTGGGGTCAGTAAGAATTTAAATTTTATTTTTGGGGGAAAGAAATATAATAAATCAATACTTTTATTCATCAAGGATGAGTTAAACTGATCAAAAGTTACAGTAAAGACATTTATAATGTTAGAAAATATTCTATTTTAAATAAACGCTGTTCTTTTGAACTTTCTATTCATCAAAGAATTTTGAAAAAAAAATTGTACACAACTGTTTTCAACATTGAAAATAATAATGAATGTTTTTTGAGCATCAAATCATCATATTAGAATGATTTCTGAAGGATCATGTGACACTGAAGACTGGAGTAATGATGATGAAAATTCAGCTTTGATCACAGGAATAAATTACACTTTACTGTATATTCACATAGAAAACCGCTGTTTTAAATTGTAATAATATTTCACAATATTACTGTTTTTTTATTATTTTTTATCAAATAATTGCAGCCTTGGTGAGCAGAAGAGACTTCTTTTAAAAACGTAAAAAATCTTACCGATCTAAAACTTTTGCACAGTACTGTATATATAATGCCCACCTCTTCTATTGCATAACTATTTAATAGCCTTGAAATGACTTTTCTCTTCTTTGTTTTCCAGGCCTCATCTCTTGTTAAAGAGTGTATGGAGTATTTAGATCACATAAAGAACTCAAACCCTCCCATGTGTGCCAGCTTGAGTGCACTGAAGGGTTTTGAGGAGCGTTTGAAGGACTTCTCCCCCCAACACTTTCAGGACAGGAGCACAGCACTGCTGGACAGGCTCCCGGACGGGATATGGATGTGGAATGCAGTCCGGGCTCAATGCCGAGACATCAGACAGAGACTCGCGGAGATACTTCAGGCCTCTTATAGGAGCCAAAACCCTCAGGGAACGCCAGGAAAGGAAAGCGAGGCCCGCATGAAAGGTCCGGCCGGGAGCGTAATTAGCACTAGCTTTAGAGAGAACGAAGGCAACCCCCAAACAAACCCTGTTGGCGGTCACATGAAGACCAGAAATAGTTATGATAATGAGACAGTGACGCATTTCGAGCCTGTTAGGAGAAACTCATCATCAAATTGTGATCCGATAATGACTGAAAACACACACAAAGAATCTGCACCGACTGAACTGCAAGGTCGTCTCAAAGAGGAAGGAAGAAATCAGCATTTCCACCCAAGTGAAGGCGAAGTTTCCTCATTACACAATGGCCCGATCAAAAAATTAAGTGGGCGTCCTCGGATATACTCTCACAGCGACAGTGATCTCAGAAAGTCAGGCCATGTCAATAAGTATGACCGCTTGCCCCATTATGAAGCCCTGGTCCGCTCGCATAGCGAAGGCTCTTGCTCACGGTCCACTAGTTATGATTCCATGAGCAAAAGCAATGCTGCGATCAAGACATCTGCAGATTCCTGTCAGGAGAGGATCATGGTCCTCGGCTCAGACAGAGCATCATGGGACGCGCAGAGCTCGCACCACGACAGCGTCTGTTCGAGCCAGAGCGACATACATGAGAAGTTCAGCACCAAACCTGAGGACATCTCAGCAGAAACACACTCCGATAACCCAGAGTCTGTGCGGAGACTGGAAGACAGCAGTGCTGTACTGTGAGTCCAACTGAACCAACATACACACTACAGTATTATAATGAGTGATGACAGTCATAATGGGAAGACACTGATCATACAGAACAGGACAGGGAACTGATCATTGATTTGTTAATAGCATAATAAGTGCAACTTTTGTTTTGCATCCAATTAAAGAGAAAATAATCCAAAGAGGTGACGCACGTTTAATTTCTAAAGTATTTAATTCACTAGATTTTCCAAAAAAATATAGTTTCCATCATAAATTAAAAATCATTACCACATTATTAAAAATAAATAGTTTTAATATTATAACAAAACAATATGTAATAAAACGGCTTCAATATTATATTATCCAAAAAATATAGTTTCCATAAAAAAGTGAACACACGGGTCCACACGATTATTTAATATAGTTTCCATATAATTACAATAAAATAAAATTGTTTTAATATTATAATAAAACATTATTTAATGAAATAGTGTGTGTCCTGACAGTAAACTGCATGTGTGTGTGTGTCCTGACAGTAAACTGCATGTGTGTGTGTGTCCTGACAGTAAACTGCATGTGTGTGTGTGTCGTGTGTGTGTGTCCTGACAGTAAACTGCATGTGTGTGTGTGTCCTGACAGTAAACTGCATGTGTGTGTGTGTCCTGACAGTAAACTGCATGTGTGTGTGTGTCGTGTGTGTGTGTCCTGACAGTAAACTGCATGTGTGTGTGTGTCCTGACAGTAAACTGCATGTGTGTGTGTGTCGTGTGTGTGTGTCCTGACAGTAAACTGCATGTGTGTGTGTGTCCTGACAGTAAACTGCATGTGTGTGTGTGTCCTGACAGTAAACTGCATGTGTGTGTGTGTCGTGTGTGTGTGTCCTGACAGTAAACTGCATGTGTGTGTGTGTGTCCTGACAGTAAACTGCATGTGTGTGTGTGTCCTGACAATAAACTGCATGTGTGTGTGTCCTGACAGTAAACTGCATGTGTGTGTGTGTCCTGACAGTAAACTGCATGTGTGTGTGTGTCCTGACAATAAACTGCATGTGTGTGTGTCCTGACAGTAAACTGCATGTGTGTGTGTCCTGACAATAAACTGCATGTGTGTGTGTCCTGACAGTAAACTGCATGTGTGTGTGTGTGTCCTGACAGTAAACTGCATGTGTGTGTGTGTCCTGACAGTAAACTGCATGTGTGTGTGTGTCCTGACAGTAAACTGCATGTGTGTGTGTGTCCTGACAGTAAACTGCATGTGTGTGTGTGTCCTGACAGTAAACTGCATGTGTGTGTGTCCTGACAGTAAACTGCATGTGTGTGTATCCTGACAGTAAACTGCATGTGTGTGTGTCCTGACAGTAAACTGCATGTGTGTGTGTCCTGACAGTAAACTGCATGTGTGTGTGTGTCCTGACAGTAAACTGCATGTGTGTGTGTCCTGACAGTAAACTGCATGTGTGTGTATCCTGACAGTAAACTGCATGTGTGTGTGTCCTGACAGTAAACTGCATGTGTGTGTGTCCTGACAGTAAACTGCATGTGTGTGTGTGTCCTGACAGTAAACTGCATGTGTGTGTGTCCTGACAGTAAACTGCATCAGTGTGTGTGTGTGTGTGTCCTGACAGTAAACTGCATCAGTGTGTGTGTGTGTGTGTGTGTGTGTGTGTATCCTGACAGTAAACTGCATCAGTGTGTGTGTGTGTGTGTGTGTGTGTCCTGACAGTAAACTGCATGTCTGTGTGTATCCTGACAGTAAACTGCATCAGTGTGTGTGTGTGTGTGTGTGTCCTGACAGTAAACTGCATCAGTGTGTGTGTGTGTGTGTGTGTGTGTGTGTATCCTGACAGTAAACTGCATCAGTGTGTGTGTGTGTGTGTGTCCTGACAGTAAACTGCATCAGTGTGTGTGTGTGTCCTGACAGTAAACTGCATGTGTGTGTGTGTCCTGACAGTAAACTGCATGTGTGTGTGTATCCTGACAGTAAACTGCATCAGTGTGTGTGTGTGTGTGTGTCCTGACAGTAAACTGCATCAGTGTGTGTGTGTGTGTGTATCCTGACAGTAAACTGCATGTGTGTGTGTATCCTGACAGTAAACTGCATCAGTGTGTGTGTGTGTGTGTGTGTGTGTGTGTCCTGACAGTAAACTGCATCAGTGTGTGTGTGTGTGTGTGTGTGTATCCTGACAGTAAACTGCATCAGTGTGTGTGTGTGTGTGTGTGTGTGTTCTGACAGTAAACTGCATCAGTGTGTGTGTGTATCCTGACAGTAAACTGCATGTGTGTGTGTCCTGACAGTAAACTGCATGTGTGTGTGTGTCCTGACAGTAAACTGCATGTGTGTGTGTGTCCTGACAGTAAACTGCATGTGTGTGTGTGTCCTGACAGTAAACTGCATGTGTGTGTGTCCTGACAGTAAACTGCATGTGTGTGTGTGTCCTGACAGTAAACTGCATGTGTGTGTGTCCTGACAGTAAACTGCATGTGTGTGTGTGTCCTGACAGTAAACTGCATGTGTGTGTGTGTCCTGACAGTAAACTGCATGTGTGTGTGTGTGTGTGTCCTGACAGTAAACTGCATGTGTGTGTGTGTCCTGACAGTAAACTGCATGTGTGTGTGTATCCTGACAGTAAACTGCATCAGTGTGTGTGTGTGTGTGTCCTGACAGTAAACTGCATCAGTGTGTGTGTGTGTGTGTGTGTGTGTCCTGACAGTAAACTGCATCAGTGTGTGTGTGTGTCCTGACAGTAAACTGCATGTGTGTGTGTGTCCTGACAGTAAACTGCATGTGTGTGTGTGTGTATCCTGACAGTAAACTGCATCAGTGTGTGTGTGTATCCTGACAGTAAACTGCATGTGTGTGTGTGTCCTGACAGTAAACTGCATGTGTGTGTGTGTCCTGACAGTAAACTGCATGTGTGTGTGTATCCTGACAGTAAACTGCATCAGTGTGTGTGTGTGTGTGTGTGTGTGTCCTGACAGTAAACTGCATGTGTGTGTGTGTGTGTGTGTGTGTATCCTGACAGTAAACTGCATCAGTGTGTGTGTGTGTGTGTGTGTCCTGACAGTAAACTGCATGTGTGTGTGTCCTGACAGTAAACTGCATGTGTGTGTGTCCTAACAGTAAACTGCATGTGTGTGTGTCCTGACAGTAAACTGCAGCGCATCATGGAGGAGCTGCTCCAGACGGAGAGAGAGTATGTGCGGGCGCTCGGGTACGTGGTGGATCACTACATCCCTCAGCTGGAGCGTCCCGACGTGCCTCAGGACCTGCGGGGACAGAGAGCGAGCATCTTTGGGAACCTGGAGAAGCTGCGAGACTTCCACCAGCATCACTTTCTTCAGGAACTGGAGCTGTGTCTGAAGGAGCCCTTCGGTGTCGGACGCTGCTTCCTAAAACACGTGAGCGGGACAGCCTGAGACAGGAGTTTCCCCTCTAAAGCGCCATTTAAAGATGTTCAATGTGCTGCTGCTTCAGAGAACCTACTAGAAGCCAATACAGCTATAATGAAAGAACCATACAACTCGGAAAACTAAACATGTCCATGTCACGTATCACCCACAAATTGTATAAAATAAATAAAGTATATTTTGCATAAAGGAAATTAAGCCTAAAAATTTAGGATATCATAATATTTTTATGATCATTCATATTTTTTTCACGATGGTTAAGAACATTTCCTCCCCCAAATTCTTATTATTGTAGTGCAAAAACAAAAAGTATTTTATTATTTAAATTGGATCACTATAGAATTTTTCATACAGCCTTTAATTTATTCTGCTTTAGATAAAAACAATTCTTCTTTAAATAACAACAGCATCTATCACTGGAAATAAGACATCTAAAAAATAAATAATAATAATAATAATGTATTACATAATAAGAATTTGAGGGGAAAGTGTGTTCATTTGTCAAATTTCACCCTAATTTTTTATTTTTATATAAATATAAAATATCTCGTATACATCTAGTGTATATTTTGTTGAGTGTCACACTCAAGCACCCAGCTAACAGAAATATGTTTGGCCAACATTGCCATGAAAACGTTATTTATGAATGTTCTCTGGCAATCTAAAAATGTTTTTTTCTCGGTTATATGAATGTTAAGGGAACATTCCATTATTGGAACGTTACTTTTGAATGTTTCTTTTGAACGTTCTGAAACGAGTAGTATGTTAGACAAACATCACTAAAAATGTTTCAGAAAAACATCCCATAATGTTTCTTTGATATCAATTTGAGAACATTATTAAAGACATGATATCTTTGAACAAACGTTCTATTAACGTTAGCAGAACCTCAGCCAAAGCTCTGAGGACGTTCCCTGTTAGCTGGGAGTCCCCTTTAGGACACGTTAATGTCTTCACACAAACAATCTGAAAGCACACTGTGTGAAACCAATGATTCTAACAGTTCGTCTCTCAAATTCAGAAAGAAAACTTCGGCCTGTACGCATTATACAGCAAGAACAAGCCTCGCTCCGAGAGGATGCTCATTGATCACGGGAAGGACTTCTTTAAGGTGACACAAATTTGATATCTTAAGGCAAACACGTTAGTATTCATCAGAATTTGAATGTATGTTTTACATTTAGACTGACATTTCAACATAGCTACTTTATGAACACTTTTATGCGGTGTAAGAAAAAGTGACGCTGAAGATCCAGATGTTTCCATCCACCTGTTTTTATGCACATTTTGAGATATCGCATATATGTGCAGTGACTCTAAAATGTGTGCAATTTTTTAAAAAGGTACACAGACCTCTCAAAAGATCAAGGCAAATTTGATTTCTCATTTCATGACCCCTTTATTACAAATACAAAAAAATCAATCTATGAATTCAATATTCTATGACTCAAAAACTAAAGATGTCTTTAAAGTACAGGTCCTGTTGAAGCTCATTTCTGTTGCAAAATACTAGAAAGTTTACAGTAAGATTATGAAAGAGTTTATATGATATTACCACATAAACTCTTTCAAAATCTTACTGTAAACTCCTATAATGGTAAGGCAATATTTCACACATCTGATCAAATCTAACGTAATGCCCACAGATGCGCTGGAACAGGCCTCATTGGGAAATGTTGCTGCCATTCTGCTAAAAAAAATCTTTGCCAGAAATGTGATTGTACTTGGAATGAGAAGCATTAAATATGATTAGGGCAAAAATACACCATCTGCGTAATAAACGTGCACTTTTCCAGACAGGACACGTCTATAATAATCTAAACTCATTGCAAATGACCATGTCAGAGAATTATGATACAAAAATATTGGTGTTACTTTGCAAAAAAATATTCAAAGCAGTATTGATGATAATATGGTAACCTAACGATTTTTATTTTAACTCATGCAATTCAAAATGACTTGATGTACTAAAAATAAGTAAACCTGAAAGAAAAATTAATATAACCTATATAGACATTTTTTAAACAAAAGTTTAAAAACACAACAAAATTACTAAAACTTTAACTAAAATAAAACTAAAAATAAAAACAACTTCAAAATATGAGTAAAAACTTGAATAGTGTCTCAGTGATACTAAAATAACACTGATTTGAACTCTTTTGGACCATTATTCATTACAATCAGCACCTGAGTAATGATTTCTTTGAGATGCTGTTATTAATGACAGTGCTGTGATGTGGTTCAACAGCAGAAACAGCAGCTGTTGTGTGACGCGATGGATCTGTCCTCGTACCTGCTGAAGCCCGTGCAGCGCATCAGTAAGTACAGTCTTCTGCTCCAGGAGCTTCTGCGCGAGACTGAGTCCGGTGCGCATGCGGCCCGGCACCGGCTGGAGATCCAGGCCGCGCTCCACATCGTCCAGTTCCAGCTGCGCCACGGGAACAATCTGCTCGCCATGGACGACATTCGCGACTGTGATGTGAGTCAGACAGATGTTATTCTTAAACAAAGCTCATCAAACCGTTCATTGAAAGAAAGTAAGATAAGTCAGTAAAGTCTCTTCTGCTCACCAAGGCTGCATTTATTTGATCAGTAATACAGTAAAAACTGTAATATTGTGGAATATCATTACAGTTTAAAATAGCTGTTTTTTATGAGAATATATTGTGTAACCCTTTTCTTGTTGATTTAAATGATTCCCAAACAAGAAAACCTGGATTCCCGGCAGTTGAATGGTGAATTGGCTGGAGGTTTTTTTCTTTAAATGAAAAGTGTCGTAAATTACCCTTTTTTAAAAAAAATTATACCAAATTACACAATACTTGTACTAAAATACTAAATTAAACAATTCTTATTTATAGTTTCCCAGAAAGCAGTACCTTGTTGAATTAATTAACTTGCTAAACTCCGAAGAAATACCAGAATACAAATATTAAGGATAAAAAAACAACAACAAATATTTATTTATTTTACATTAATGGAATATCCCCCTTTTTTAAAATATCTCATTGGATATGAAACAAAAACATGTAGCTGTATCACATTGAAATAAACAAAAAAACACAAATTTCAATATTTTAAAATACTTAAATACAAAAATACAATTGAATTTTCAGCATCAATCTCTAGGATACTTTGAAAGTTCAAAAGGACAGCATTCATTTGAAACAGAAATCTTTTGTCTTTACATTCTTAAAAATAAAAGTTCCAAATGTGGTTTTCACAGTGACGCTGTAGATGCAGTGAACAGTTCTTAAAATAACCTTTTTAAGTGTTTTAAAAAACTAAAGAACTTTCCACTATAAAGAACCTTTTGTGGAATGGAAAGATTCCATGGATGTTAAAGTTTCTTCATGGAACCATCAATGCCAATAAACAATATCAATCAATTTAATGCACTCTTGCTGAATAAAATGATTAATTAAAAAAAAAACAAAAAAAAAAAACACTTACTGACCTCAAATATTTGACTGGTATAATATTTAAGAAAAAAAAGAAAAAAATAGAAAATTAGAAATGTTGCAACAAACTGAAATAAATAATTTGAAGCTGAAATACTAAAAATATTAAAACTTCAATTAATTTAGCTTTATAAAATTTAAGCTAACCAAAAGAATTAAAGTATTACTACATGAAAGCTGTTTAATATAAAAAACAAGCTCAATTAAAATATTAATAAATTCTATAAAGCTATATAAATAATTCTAAAATAACACGAGTGAGAGGGATTACAGACATCTCTGAAAACTCCAAAATCCATTTTAGTTTACAGAGCTAGAATCAGAAAAGCATGTTATGACAAGCGTCACTATTGCTGTTGCTCATAGAGTTAGTTGACATGTAGTTACAAAGTTACTTACAGTCAGTAGAATATTTAAAGTGGACTATCAAAATAAAGTGTAACCGTTGATACTTTTGGCCAGTAATAAACCACAATAGCTATTGCATAGCAATACTAAAATCCACTAAAACATCTCAGAAACACTCGAGCATTTTGCACAGGCAACACCACTTTATCATTTCTTCAGAAATTCATAATCATAATCTGTTGTTTTGTATAATAAGGCACATATATATATGTGTGTGTCAAGTAAATGTTGACTAAAATAAAGAGTATATTTTTGTAGAAGAGGAAGGACAGGCGTGAGGTGAAGGCGAGTTTTGCCCACATCACTCACTGTCTGTAATTACAACGATAAACACCTTCATATTTCATGCACTTATTTTCAGACGCATGCTTTAAAAAGAAAAGAAGCTCAGTGGGTAGAGAGGATAAAAGATAACTAGTAGGCCTGGACTCCCTCCACCTGCAGCGAGACCGGTTACATACGCTTATGTCATTTGAGACTCTTTTTAGAAGGCCATGCACTTTCCTCATCGCAGTTTGCCAAAAATATGATCGTATTCAAGAAGGTCAATTTATGGCTTGAAATTTCTGCCAAGTTCTGCGTGCCGGTGAAAGAGACGGCGCTGACATCGCTCTTCATCTCCTCTATGACACATTCACTGAAGGTTTACACTTCTGTCACTCAAAATCTTTTAAGAAACTTTTTCCGAGCAGTTCTCTGTCATTCATTCGATCAAAACAGTAAAGACAGTAGGCTAACTGTTTCAATTGAACTCTTTCCCCTCCAGCGTTTCATAAAAAGTTACAAGCCACCGCCAGCATTTTTCATCATTTTCACAAAATTTTCATGGCCCCCAGAATAATTTTTTATGACTATCTGAACATGCAATATATCAAAAGAACAGAGCATCTGCTTTATAAAACAACAACAAAAAAGATTTTATTCTAGCTTCATGCATTCTTGAAGCTTGAATATGGGTACGCTTCATAAAAAAAAACATTTTGAACAAAAAACTGAGAAAATTGTGTGTGTTTTTCCATCAAAAATGGACAAATTTCCAAACTTCATGCGTTCAACATTTCGTTCAGTAACGATAGACAGTTTTGATTTATATGCTGTTTCATGTTTGATGATTGCGTTATTTTACATTAATGCTTATATCGCTTGTTTCTGCTTCTTCTGTGTTTTGATCCGGAGACTCTAATATTGAAAAATATTGAAATATATTGAAAATATGAATTACTGGACAATTGTCAATGGCGGGGAAAGAGTTAAAAACAGCTGTTTTCTATGTGAATATACTTTAAAATCTCATTTATTCCTCATTTATTATTTATAAGCTGATTTGCTGCTCACTATTATCACTTTCAATGTTGAAAACAGTTTTTGCTGCTTAATATGTTTGTGGAAACAGAAAAATCAGGATGAATAGAAAGTTCAACTGAACAGCTTTGCATCACAGGAATAAGTTATACATATATATATTATATAAAATTGTACTGTATTTTTGATCAAATAAATGCAGCCTTGGTGAGCCCAGAAGAGTCTTTTAAAAAATCTTAATTATTTCAACATTTTGCCCGGTAGTGTTTATAGTGAAGTCTCTCGATACAAACTTCATCATGTTTTTTAATATCATAGACATCGAAAAATACCTTGAATGTAATGTAAATCAATTTGTATGAAAGCATCTTCATAAATGCATAAACGTAGGCCCGATTTGGAGGTCAGATTTGCTCCAGTAATGCGAGGTCGTTGATCAGGCGTGTGAGATTGATGTCGTGTGGATTTGTGATATTGTGCAGGTGAATCTGAAGGAACAGGGTCAGCTGATCCGTCAGGATGAGTTCCTGTTGACCTTCAGGAAGAAGAAATGCTACCGTCACATTTTTCTCTTCCAAGATCTCATACTCTTCAGCAAGACACGCAGAACTGACATCGGGAATGACACGTACATCTATAAACAATCCTTCAAGGTAAACCACCACACAAACCGTCCATGAACAAGCTCTTTGTGTCTCTGACGTCTCTTCCGTCCTCTCTCAGACCTCAGACATCGGCATGACACATAACTCTGGGGAGAGCGGCCTGTGTTTTGAGATCTGGTTTCGGAGAAGGAAGTCACAGGACACGTACGTACTTCAGGCACACAGTCGAGAAGTGAAGGAAAACTGGACCAGAGACCTGGAGAGGATTCTGTGGGAACAAGCCGTTCACAACAGAGGTGAACAACAAGGATTTCAGACCGTATATATATTCAATTATAATGGCATATATTTATAAAATTCTAAAAATGTTGGTATAGTATTGATACATGCATGAATGGTGGATATGAGGCATGAGTGGGAATTAAATTAAGAAGAGTTTAAAGGTAATACCAGATTGCTCTGGTTTTTTTAATTCAGGTTGTGCTACATTTGCTTAATTTTAAAGACAGTTTGTTTTAAACTTTATTGTCCTCAAAGGCAATTCTTTGTGTAGACAGCAGTATACACATACACATATCACAACACAACGCACAAATTACAATAAATAATTTAAAAACCTAATTGCAGCAGGTATAAAGGAATTTCTATATCTATTGGATTCACACAAGGGGAGTTTAAATCTCCGTCCTGAAGGAAGTAGTTCAGTACACAATGGATGAGTGACATCAGAAAGGACTAACTGGCCCTTCCTTGTCATCCTATGCTCATAAATGTGTGTGATAGTCCTTAAAGGATTAGTTCACTTTAAAAAAAACTTTTGCTGATAATTTCCTCACCCCCATGTCATCCAAGATGTCCATGTCTTTCTTTCTTCAGTCGAAAAGAAATGAAGGTTTTTGATGAAAACATTCCAGGATTTTTCTCCATATAATGGACTTCAACAGGACCCAAACGGTTCAAGGTCCAAATGACAGTTTCAGTGCAGCTTCAAAGGGCTTTAAACGACACCAGACGATGAATAAGGGTCTTATCTAGACAAACCATCGGCATTTCACAAATAAATAAAAAAGTTGAAGTTTTATAAGCACAAATGGTCGCCTTGCTCTGTTCTGTGATGCGCGTTCGTGACTCACGTAATACGCAGTTACGTTGAAAAGGTCACGCGTCGGCGGAAGTACCGAGTCAGTGTTTACGAATGTGAGGAAGGAGGACCATATACACATATTCTTTGTGTCAGTTTATCGTTTAAAATGCCCATTTCGTGTGCGTATCCTGGGTGTTTTAATATTAAAAAGGCTAAAAGAACATTTTCGTCAGGACAGAAGCGTGACCTTTTCAACGTAATTGCGTATTACGTGACGTCACGTCACATTTGTGCTTATAAAACTTAAACTGTTTTATTTATTTGTGAAATGCCGATGGTTTGTCTAGATAAGACCCTTATTCATCGTCTGGTGTCGTTTAAAGCCCTTTGAAGCTGCACTGAAACTGTCATTTGGACCTTGAACCGTTTGGGTCCTGTTGAAGTCCATTATATGGAGAAAAATCCTGGAATGTTTTCATCAAAAACCTTCATTTCTTTTCGACTGAAGAAAGAAAGACATGGACATCTTGGATGACATGGGGGTGAGGAAATTATCAACAAAAGTTTTTTTAAAATTGAACTAATCCTTTAAGTCGATCCCCACTATCTTGCTGCACATTTTAAACTATGCTTGTCAACTTCGTCCTATTCTTGACATTAAGATTACCATACCAACAAAAAATAGAAAAACTTAAAACAGCTTAAATAAAACAGGTATAAAACCTTTTCATAAAAGAAACACCCATTTTGACAAATTAGTGATTAAATCTTTAACCTGTGATTAGATGTGATTGCTTACTCTGGGAACTCTTTCATTTCCCCCCAATCCACTGAAAAATAACTTTTGGGGGAATCTAAACCACTTCATTTAAAAGTGAGTTTTAAATCTGTAAAAGGATTAGAGTTAATCTAATCTACTGTAAAACCTTGATTTAATGTGTGCTTAAGATTTATTCTCATTGGTGCACTTACTGACATTCCTGTTACCTAATATTTATGCAGTAATGTGAATGTGCTTGGGTTTATCAAGCATAACGAACTGCGGAGAAGTGATCTGTATATTGAGGAATGTGAGAAAGATAAATGACAGAAGCTGAACTCCTACACACAGCTGCATTTATTCGTGACTCTTACCTCGCTCCTCGAAGCACATTTCCCAAAAATAGTCCATAGATCTTTTGCATCTGTATTTTACCTTAGAATTGTTTGCCCTGTAGATGTGCGGGAATAAAGATCAGCAGAAATCAATCTATTATGAACATTTTCAGCAGTTCCACTGTAAATCAAGTCGTAAATTTTTTAGACAATCTAAAAAATAAATATTCTGAATGTTCTGATCCAACCTGTAATGCTGCCTGGATCATAATCATACGCTGTTCGCTCATTGGCCAGAGGAGAACTGAGAGACTGAAAAAAACTAAGCGTTTTTTTCTCCATTCTGTCACTGAGTTCGGGTTCCTTCCCACTGTCGCCTTTGGCTTTTGGCTTGCTTAGTTGGGGCCATTTAATATTCAACAATATTATTGATCTACCTGCATTGACTCGTTATATGAGAACTGAACTGAGCTGGACGATGACTTCACAGTTTTCTCCAGAGCGGCTATATATATATATATATATATGGCAGTTTTTCCCCATGGTATCATTGTCAATGTGGTCAGTGAAAATGTGTGGCTGGTAACTTTGGAAAACCACTCGCCACAGTACCTGGTGAGCAAAAAGAGTTAATGTCAAGCCTAACCCCATAAAGCTGTGCTGATCTTCACACAGAGATCCGGATGCAGGAGAGGGTGTTCATGGGAATCGGACATAAACCCTTCATGGATATCCAGCCCAGTGAGATGGCCATCAACGACCGGGCCATCAACTGTGCTCTGACAGGACGAGGTGAAACACCAGTCATAAGGGGCTTTCGCACCGGAGGAACCTTTTCACAGTTCCTAAAACTATTGGCGACAGTACCCGGATTTTGGGTTCTAAGAACTGCTTTTGGAGGAACTAATTTAGCTCCTACTTCAGAGTCGGGTCTAAACCAACACTATAGACCAATTTCGAGCCTACGTCACAGTTACGTCACAGTTACGTCACAGCGTTAGCTGGTGGCAAAACGAACGGAAAACTGAAGGCGGCCAACACAAACCAGCACAGATTCGGCTACATAATGAGGAGTTTAAATTATTATTGTTATTAAATGTCCTCTTATTATGTTGTTGGGTGAAAGAATCGATGAAAAATGAATATGCTGTATCTGGAATTTTTATTTCTAGAAAATATTCACATCATTAAAATTATACCATAATGTCACGTCTTCTGGCGCTGGCTAGGCAGAACTGCGGATCGTACACACAAGTCTTGTACATGACCATTCAGCACATAGTTATAGGCATCTAAAGATGTAAATGCCCTCTTTGTCCACTCGGTTTCTCTATCAGGTGTAGAAGTCAGGCCACTCAACCGGCGGTTACCCATTTTTAAAAAGGCTGTAACACAAATTATAGCCTATATATTTATGATGGGGGGTTGATGATGAAAAAAGAAGTTGTATTGTATCCCGTGCCGTTTGAGCTGAAGCGCTACAGTGGTCTGTCACAGTCAAAAGCACCAAAAACTGTATTTATTGTTTGAATCTCGTAAAAATATTGACAGAATATGAGAGCAGAGAATTTGTTCCATATCAAAAGTAGCCTATAACTTTCTCTGTCTTGTCTGTCGGTGTCAGTGTCCTCTTTGACTCGCGATTTTTCTCTGCTTGAGAAAGATGTGTGCCGTGAGCGTGTGTGTGAAAAGGGTAAATTACGGTCACGGACGTCACTGACGTAACAACGACAAATGTTTCCAGCGAATCGACAATCAGAGAAAGGCATTAGACACAGCAGTGGTCCAATCAGTAGTTAAGAACCTGAACTTGTTTAGTAATTCGGAAATTAGTGCACATGAGGAAAAAACAAATACAACACAGAAGAATGTCTCATTTAGCGTGAGATTTCTTTGTCGAGCGTGAGAGCGTGAGATTGAGGCTGAATGCGTGACTGTCACGCCAGATGCGTAAGAGTTGGCAACCCTGCATTAGTTCTCTGGGAACCACCATGGCGGCTAGTTCCTAGAACTAGCTAACTGCTGCGAAAGCCCCTATAGTTAAACTCTGACCATAACCCAGCTTTGACTAGCCTTATTTAGCTCTGAGTAATATTCTAGGTGTTCCTGTTCTCCGGTTGAACTCTGTTGGCTCGGCCAGCTGTACGTCCTCCTCTGGGAGCCACTCGTCCTCCTCCTCGGGGTGGGGATCCCCGTCTCCCGTGGGCCGTCCTGGCAGTGGAGATGTTGTCCGGTACGTACACGGGACTTCTGGGATCCTGGAGGAAGATGATTTAGACCAGGAGAGTGGAAACCAGAGTGCACTTGGTACGTCCTACTTCACAATGTAGTTCACTCAAAATATTATATGCAATGTCTTACATTTGTGATCACTAGAAGTGCAATTTAAAATTTACCTGGTTTCATAATACATATTTTGGTCTTAAAAATTCCATCCATCCACCCTTCCTTGCTTCATCCCATCCATCCATCCATCGTTCTGTCTATGTCTGTCCAAGTGTCCATCCATCATCCATCCATCCACCCACCCAATTATCCATTTAATCATCCATCCATCCATCAAATTATCCATTTAATCATCCATCCATCCATCCATTCATCCATAAATCATTCTGTCTATGTCTGTCCATCCATCCATCCATCCAACCAACCTTCCTTCCTTCATCCATCCATCATTCTATGTCTGTCCATCCATCCATCCAACCTTCCTTCCTTCCTTCATCCCATTCATCCATCCATTGTTCTCTCTATGTATATCCATCCATCCATCCATCCAACCTTCCTTCCTTCATCCATCCATCCATTGTTCTGTCTCTGTCTGTCCATCCATCCATCCATCCAACCTTCCTTCCTTTCTTCCATCGTTCTGTTTGTCTGTCCATCCGTCCGTCCGTCCGTCCATCCATCCATTCATCCTTCTTTCCTAGTGGCCAAAAGTTTTATTTATTTATTCATGTCAGATAATGGAATAAAACATGATTGCACGCAGCAACCCTTGACCAAGATTTTTTGTCATTTACATTTATGCATTTGGCAGACGCTATTATCCAAAGCGACTTACGTTGCATTTCAAGGTACACATTTACATTCTTATCAGTTCTTGTTTTCCCTGGGAATCAAACCCATGACCTTGGCGTTTCAAATGTCAACGCTCTACTGTTTAAGCTAAAGGAAAGCTACAAAGAAATGTATTAATATTGTCAGCTGCGACCTTAATGAAAGGATGTATATGTTCTGTCAAATAAAAAATCAATACTCAGGAGCACATATTGAAATATATATGCGGTATATATTTCTAACTGCATGTTTTAATGTGTTGTGTTTCAGTGGAGAGTTCAGAGTCCTCAGGAGAAAGTGTGAGCTGCTTCAGCAGTTCTGGCCACAGCTGCCCATCTGTGATTGGTGGAGACTGTGAACACGCCCCCTCCCAGGTGCACGTCGTCATTGGCCCGGAAAAACAGGAATGCAGCGTTGAACCCACTAACCTACCAGGCCAAACCAGGGACCAGTCTAACGTACGGGCCTACAATATTCATCTGCTTTGCTATTATTTCTGAAACATCAGCATTGTGAATTTTGCACAACATTGCCATTTTTGACACAATCAAGCTGTTTTATAGATATTTTTCAGCTATGTTGAGATTTGGATTATTCTGGTTATTAATATTTAAATTTCCTCTTTGTTCTTCACAGGTTCAAGGGACAAGCATCATAGGAAAGTCCACTGAAGTATAGCCCATCATGTATGTTTATGCTGTAATCATGCATTTTACCTTATCATGCATTATAAATGGAACACTATCAATCCTGTGGAACTCTTAAATAAAGTTTATTTTTATTTATTTATTTTGGTGGGACTGAGTAACATTGGTTCATTCAACTAACTCTTAATGGTCAAACCTGCAAACCTGTGTTTTACTGTTTTTTCTTTTTTTTTTACTCATTTTTCTGTTTCTAATTAGCTTTGTTGTAGAGGCAATAAAACAAAAACAGATGTGTAATCTTTAAAGAAAAGTGCTTTGATAAAATAAATGTCATGAAAATAATGTGACTGGCTCTCAGTGGAATTATTCTAAATGAATTGTTTTATAATAAGAAAGTGATGAATCCAGTTAGTGTGACATACAGCTGCAGAAATAGACAGACATGTTGTGGTTTTGACACTTTTACAACAAAGACAGCAAAGCAAGCGTTTTCTAAAATACCATATCTAACGTCTTCTAAACATTTGCCTTGAGCTACCAATTGTCAGTGTAAGTGTCAGTGTTACACAAGCAGTAGCTGGAATGTGTCCAATTTCTAACAAAAGCACAGGTAACTAAGATAGATCTCTTAAAGTATATGAACAAATGAATACAAGTGGATTTAAATCAAATAGAATAAAGGATAAACATAAATGAACTAAATACTTGAAAATATGATGGAGGTTATATGCATGGAATGAAAGGAATAGTTCACTTTAAAATTAAAATTCTGTCATCTCACCCTTTTAAGTTGTTTCAAACTTGTATGATGTATTTCTTCTGCTGAACACAAAAGAAGATATTTTGAAGAATGTCGTAACCAGACAGTTGATGGACCCGTTTGACTTCCATAGTAGGAAAAAAATACATCTACTACTACATTCTTCAAAATATCTTCTTTTGTGTTCAGCAAATTCATACAGATTTGAAACAACTGAGGGTGAGTAAATGATGGCAGAATTTTCGTTTTTACGTGAACTATTTCTTTAATAAAGAGAAAAATCATATGCATTAGAAAATAGGAATGAAGAAAATCATCATCACAATCAATGACTGTTTGGATACACCAAGTAGCAAAAAGAATCAAACTTATTCTGTAAAAGTTGAATGACAGTGAACTAATCAAATTGAAAAATAGAGCAACTCTAGTGCAACACATCCTGTGAAACCCAGAGCGGAAATCTGTTAGAATTGACCTGTCTGTCTGTCATTTGATCTCAAGAATTCACATTCCTTAATTCTTACTGATGTATGTTCTTACTGACCCGGTGGCTTTAGGAAGACGGAGCACGGTGGGCAATGTGCATTTAAGTAGGTAAATATAGGAGGAGTACGTCAAAGTCACAAAAATGTCTTTTATTATTTTGATAATAGCATGCTTTATCACTCAGCAAAGTATTGCTAGCATGTTTAGTATGTTTCTAGCATGTTTAGCACACAATGGCATATTTTAGTATGTGGCTAGTACTGCATCACAGTGTTAAACATGTCACTTCCTGTTGCCTAGTAGGTGCCACTATGATTATAACTGAATTTCACCATGTAGATGTGTTCAGGGCAGGACTCTTTTCAAACATGTGAAGTTTGGGGCAGATTGAACATTGTTTGCCTGAGTTACAGCAACTTCCTGTTTCATGGCAAAATATCGAAATTTCATCGAAACCGAGGACACGCCCTTTGACAAAAACTCAAGATCTTTGCAATTTAATGTCGCAAAGGCCTAAAGATTACACTCACCAAATTTGAAGATGAACAGATTAAAACTGTAGGAGTTCGTTAAAGTACGAGGCCTGAAAATGACAAAAACTGCACACAAATTTGAGAGGAAATTCAAAAATGGCTGACTTCATGTTGTGTTTAGGGCTATGCTCCAAGATTTTATTTTTTTTGTGCAAAAAAAGGTTACAAATCACAAGTGACCAAAATAAACAAGATTATAACACGCAAACAGAATACAATACAGTTTTGCCAGGGGAAGCTTATGGGCCATGCATTACAAAGAGAAAGAGGATCATGTTGACAGTTTTAACTGCCTTTTTGTAGTTGGAGCCAGAATTCAGATTAATATCATGTACAACTTCATGGAGAAAAAGTACAAAATTAGTTTTTTTAGCGCTGAATTTTATATTTATGAATGTAAGATTTTACCCAAAAAATGTATACATTTATAATGAAGTACATCTTGATTTCTATAAAAGCAAAATACAACATTCTTCCACAATAAGACAAAGTCTTTATAAATATGGTCAATGATGAATCTGCTGAGGTTTTGCCAAAACCTTCCGGTGTGTGAGCAATACCAAAAGAGTTTCTGGGTGGTCTTCACAAAAAGAACAGTTTGTATTGATGTCTATTAAATGTAACCTGATTAGCAGGGTCTCTGTGAATTATTCTGAACGACACTTCTTTCACCTTGTTTACTATATCAAGTATCTGTGAGGAATCATCCAAACCTTTTCCAGTCAATGTCATTTACAAATCGGTTCCAAAAAATTTAACATTTGGAATAGAAACAATTTCTTTCTAAAATAATGCACAAATGTATTTATTATTTTGAGGAAGTTTGGAAAAACAGATTTTTCCTCCTGGTGATTCAGCCACATCGGGGAGGGAGACAGAAGTAGGTGCCAGTATACCTAAAAAGCATGATTGTGCCTGATGGAATGGCGTCAAATAGCCTACAATTGCAAATTCTCTTGGCGTAACTGGAATGTTGTTGATAAAATCTCTCTATAGGAGAAAAGTCAGCCCTCTCCATTAAACATCTGGTACCCATAATTGGAGTACCCAATTCTCAAAAAAGAGACTTGTTCTTATATAAAATATCTCAGTTATTCCAAAATAGATAACCTGTGAGGTGAGAAATTATGCTTATAAATTAGAGACCATTAAAGCAGCACTCAGTATGAATTCCGTTTTTGTCAAACAGCGACCCCTAGAGTCGCTGTGGAGTACTTGTACTGTCGTGAATAGCACTCACGCAGAGATGTCTCTGCACTCACGGCCTGATCCCCTTAATAAGGTATGGCCCCTTTAAGAGCTGCGCGCGCCCTGTTTAACTGTTGGCAGTCTGTATTGTATGTGCGCCTCGAACACCACATGTATACGGCGCCGGGTTATTTCTGTTTGATGCTCATTTTATCAGAATTTTATCAGATCTGTTTTTTGCCGTAAAGCAATTCGTTACATCGCGAGACCTGATATCTCGCGACACTTCCTGATGCTGCGGCCGGGGGGCCGCCGGCTCGAAGTTGCAAGTGTGATTTTGCGGCTCACAGGCACCAGGGGGGTGCGAAACGACCACCATTCAACACGAAACCAGTAATATAAACATTACAATGACTCCAAAGCTGTTCTGTTAAGGTAAAAAAGTTACTTAGTTCACCTTTAAGCTAAGGACCTGCTTGTGAAAAGTGGAGTTTGTCCACATTGTTACAGTTCAAAATAAAGCCCCGACCACCAAAGTGAGAGAATATAGTGATGAATACATGTTTTTAAGAAAGGTTTTTTAAAGAAAATGCTTAGCCCAATTACTATGCTCCAAGATATTTTTATGTTACGTACCGAATCTCGTACACGTAGCCTACGTGAAACGTAGCAGGAAGCGCGCTCCGTTGAACCTTTATAGGCCTAGGTGGCGCTATCGAGCCATTTCGCCCCACACACTTCTGAAACCCATATTATGAGATGTAGGCCTACAGTCAGTTCTAACCTAACGCGTGTGCAAAGTCTCGTGATTTTTCGAGCATGTTTAGGCCCTCAAAAATGCGATTCACTTTGGAGGAGAAGAAGAAGAAACGAGCAATTCCAATAGGGTCCACACACACACCATCGATCGGTGCTCGGGCCCCAATAAAAAAGGAAGCAGAATGGAAAGTGGGGACCCAAATTACACAAATGGAAAACTGAAAAACACCTGATGAGATAATGTGTAGGCCTAATTAATTTACTTTGTACGTTTTTCATTGCAGGAGAAATTACAAAACGAACATCCACTCTTACCAAAGCAGAAAAAAACATTCAGGGTATTTGTGATTTTGATTAAAGTTGAAAAATAATATTATTTAAAAACGATAAAATAGTGAGGTTAATACAGAATGACTGTAGGTTATGTACAGGTAGGCTATGTGTGTTACTGTTACTGTCCGCGAGCTCTGACACGCGCGTGGGCGTGACCCTCTCGCGTCACACCGGTCAATATAGACGCGCGTGAGTCTGAGAGCGCGCACACAGTGACTGTCACTGACTGAACCAACACACATACACACACTCCTCTGGATCACAGAGCATCAGCCTACATTACAGTATTAACAACATGGGTAAGTGCGTTTCACACTATATAAACTTTAAGATTCTATGAATGAAATCATTTTTGTTGTATATTTTTCCCACATGCACCGAGCCGATAGGAAATCTGTTTTGCATAACACTATAAAAAGTGAACTTGTGCAGCAGTTGCCATATGCATTTATTTCTATCTGATATGGCCTTTTAAAACTTTTAATGTGCAACCTAACGTAGGCTAATGCAAAATAATGATGTAATATTAAATGATAGGTATAATATTTGAATAAAGTCAGTAAATGTGATGTTACAACCATTTAGGTAACCTGATGTTTACATGGAGTGTCTGGTTCCTACTTTATTGACAGATTTAAATGCAATTGTTGGCTACTTTCATTAATTCTCATGAATGTATTCATTAATTTAATGTGTGTGTGTGTGTGTGTGAGCGCGTGTGTGTGTGTGTGTGTGTGTGTGTGTGTTCTTTATCACCCCTAATGAAGCAGAGATGTTCATTAAGCATCTCTGCTCTGTGTGAATAGTACAGATTAGTTTTACAGTTTGGGGTTTTTATATGGCATGTTATGAGTGGCGGGTGTGGTGTCTATTTTCCTGTGTAGTGTGTACTGTAGTTTCCACTATGTAAACGTTTCTGCTGAAGCGTCTCATGAATGAGGTTCTGTAGGACATGCAAACACGAGGTCTTAGATCTAGACAGCTGCTGTTTACCATGCGTTCCACTAAAAATATTTACCAAGGGTAATAATGATTAAAATAGTACACCAGTGACCCAACCATAAATGGAAAAATACAGCAAAGAGTTTCATAAGGGAGGAGAGTCAAAGAATCATTATTTCTCTCACCTACTTATAAAATCTTCTTTCACTTGTTTGTTGTTCCGCTATTCATCCGGTCACTTGTTCATTGAAATGCAGGCAGATATTTTTGAGGCTCGCTGTAGTTTATAGTATAAGTATATAGTTTATAGTCACACACACACACACACACACACACACACACACTGATGGAGGCGGCATCTCTTTAGACCAGGATAAATGATGTGATAAAGATTACGACAGAGGGTTTACTGAGAGAAAACAGAGAACACCCCACTGCGCACATACCTCATTGAACACACACACACATACACACACACACACTTTCTGTCTGGTCTGAGACTAATTTTCTCACCGCAGGGTTGGTTTACAACATACTAAAGAGAGAAACTTGATCCGCATTCCCATGAGTCTTTATAAACCTTTCTCTCAACTTTCAGATAGAAAGACAAAGACTCCCCAAATGTTACTACAATAATATCACTTAACCCAGATGTTTAATAAAGATCAATCACAATTTTGTAGGTATTATAATGATGTCGTTCAGGAAATTCCATCTCATTATTACAATATTTTTTGTATTACAGTTTGCACCCCAAAACACTTCAGGACACAAATAAAACAGTTTGACATTATAATAAGGTTCATTAGTTAATGTATGAACTAACATGATTTTAATAAAGTATTAAATGCTGAAATTAACATAAACAAAGACTAGTAAATGCTAAAGTGCAGTTCACTAGTTCATGCTTACTAATAAACCCTATTGTAAAGTTTTACCAATGTATTAATTATAAATAAAAATTTCAACTAATTAAAATGTAAAAAAGCATAAGGAAAGGATGAAACGAGAGATGATACATTGAGGGGGTTTGACCCGAGAGAGTCAGAGGTCAGAGGTCATGACATGTCTCAGTCCAGTGTCCTTGAAGACTGCATCTGTTAAACATCAACATGCTTCACATGAGCTGTGCATTCTTCACCAGATGCTCTTATTAGAAACATTCATGCATCTCAGTCTCAGACCTGGAACAACAGATCCAGACTTCACTGTGATCCCGAAACTTCACTGTACAATCACATTAGATGAGACGTTTCCAGATCCACTGAATCATTGTGCTTTTTTTATTTGTTTGCTTATAACTGACACACTTATTGTGACTTTTATTCAAAGCTGCACATGCAGCAGGGAAAGAAAGTGAGATTCCTTTATTCCCCAGTGTGTTTTCCCCTTAACTTCCCCTTTAACGCAGTCAAGCCTCATCTTCCTCCAGTAGATGTGCAGAATGTAAACAGAGCAAATAGGGAATTTAAGTTCTTGTCTCATAAATGCTATAAATGGCATACTCATAAATGATGGTCAGCAGGAGGTCAAGCAGTTTGCTCTAAATCTAGTCACGAATGAGTGCAGAAACCAGGCGACAAGGTTTGTATTTTTTAGAAGAACCTTGGAGTACCATGCATAATGGGAGTGCTAATATATATATATATATGCTTTTCACAACCCCTTTTACTCCTGTAATTTGATAGGTCATAGTAAATCTGGATATTTAAAGAGGCATGTAGGATGAGACTTAATATAATCCATTGGGAATTGACTGGATGGTGAAATGTGTCACTATAAATAAGGGTTAGATGGGGTTTTGTCAGTAGACAAACTAAATATATTGAGAATAGTAAAATAATCAAATAATAGAAAGAAGCAAATAATCTTTGCTTAGAATGGAGATCACAGGATTCTCTCACGACACTGATGAAAAATGTTCACTTCACTTTACATAATTCAAGTCATTTGTTTCATTCAATGAATCTGTGTTTTTGAATGAATCGGTTGAATGAATGATTCAATGACTTAATAATAACAGTCACTTGTTTCTTTACCGAATGAAGTGTTTTGAATTAAGCTGAGACTCATGAGACTATGTATAAATACAGTACAGTATCTTATCGCTACTTACTGGCAAAACGATTTAACATGCAAAACGAGTCACTATAAAATCCACAACACTAATAAACAGACGGACAGTTTGTCTTGAGCAAACATCAAATTGGAGGATTGTTGTATAAACTTGTATTTTTATGGATAAAGTCCCGGGTTTTGATGTGTGTGTTCATGCTCCTGCATGGAGAGCTGTAAAGATCTCTCTGCTCTGTTCATTCAGCTCTAGACATCGGCACATGGGATCTGGCGTGTAAGTTCAATAACACGGACCACCACACGGAGCTGAACGGCACGGACCGGCTGATCGTACGGCGAGGACAAGCCTTCACCATTAGCCTGTATCTGAACTCTGGCTCTTACCAGCCTGGATCCAGTCAGATGCACATCACTGCAGAGACAGGTAATGTGTGTGTGTTTACAGAGGCCGAGGAATTTAGAGTGGGTTTTTGTGAAGTCAGGTTTGCGGACATGTCTTTGATCCTATAGCCTAAGGTGGTTTTCTTATCTTAGCTGGTTTCAGCAAGCATGACCAGTGGTCAAACACCTCGAAAACCATCAGTGTAGAAACTGACCAGTTAAAGCTTTTTGTTAGTACCAGGGATGACTTATATATAAAAGTTTCAAGTCAAGTCAAGATAAGTGATTATTTTGGTAAGCTATTATTTTTAAAGTATTATTATTTAATGTACACTTAATAATAGTGTTGACAGTCTTGTCAGGGGTCTACTGAATTAACCCAATTTTTTTAAAGTATTTATGAAACTCATTTTCGTTTAACTCAGACTCGCTTTAACGCTCAGGCTCATTGCTTTTTTAAAATGTCTGAAATAGCTACATGTAAAAGACACCAATGTTTTTGAAATAGTTGTTTGTCATAATAATCCCTATAATTCTTCCCTATCTCCACATCCCCATACTATATTATGTAGGAAGGAATTATTTCAGAAGCAATTGTTCAACTGTTTTATTTTCCAAAGAGATCAAGTTCATTCTTTATTAAAGATCAAGAGGTTGATGTGGAGGATGAAGGTTAACACTGTCAGGGATCTTGTTGGACTTTTCCATGTAAAGATTCTGCCATGGTAGAGCTGAGAGGACGTGCTGGAACAAGAGATAACATACTGGGACAGCAGTGTAACCCACAGGAAAAACTGCTCAGACTCAGATAACTCTAATGTCAAGAAAACAAGACCTGCTGGCTTGTGTCTTTGTGACGAGATCTCGCCCATGTAAATAACTTAGTGTCAACTGTCAAGTACAAAACTATTTGTTTTGGTGAACATTCAGAAAACTCTCTTTGTCTTTCTTAGTTGCATGAGCCAATGTATAAATAAAAATCTAGTTCTAATAAGTTTAATAAGCACACACATGTCTTTTGCATAAAGTTACACCTCTAAACCTCTAGTCTGTCTGTTCAGAACTATGACACAGTCAGCCAATCAGAAGATTATTTGTTTAATGTACAGGGGAAGATTTCAGAGTGGGCGGGGCTATCCATCATGACACTGCAGAAACCAATCAGAATGCACCGTTTCATGTCACTTGACTGGTTTTGAATAAAGTTTCAGATTGATGTGATATTAAAGTCACCATGAAACAGAAGTTGCACTAGTCTTTTCTTCTCTCTTCTGACGTATATCCGAGTGAAACGCTTCTGGAACAAGAACAAATGTGGGCGGGGCTTGATTTATTCTGTGAGGAATTGATTGGATGTTTGTGGTTTGCTATTGGCTGATCTCATGTGAGTGACAGGTTATAGCCCCGCCCTCGTCATCAGAGAAGAGAAGAGATGCGGCAAGAGGGAGGGGAAGTTATTCTGATTCAAGATTATTAAAACAATAATGATGTGCTATTTAGAATAAATACCACAATATTACACAAAAATCAAGAATTGTCCATTTAAATTTTAATGGTGACTTTAAAGAGGTCATCAGACAGAACTGTGTGTTGGGAACCCCCGTTCTTTCAGATTCGCTGACACTGTTGTTTAAGTTACGCTGTTGCACTGATGGGAAATGTAGAGCGAGGGCTTATCTGGAATACTTCCAAGTCTCAGCACATGCATTCCAGTGTGTGGCCTTTAAACGCAGGGTCAAAGTCTCAGTGAGATGTGAGATTCAGAGACTGATGCCGCAGCTGTAGACACATTCCTGACTGCCTTTCGGATTAAAAGAAGGGGAATTTTGAGAAACTACTATTCTCAAACCACTGATTGTATCCAGGGTTGCCAACTCTCACGCATCTGGCGTGACAGTCACGCATTCAGCCTCAATCTCACGCTCTCACGCTCGACAAAGAAATCTCACGCTAAATGAGACATTCTTCTGTGCTGAATTTTTTTTCCCTCATGTGCGCTAATTTCCGAATTACTAAACAAGCCCAGGCTCTTAACTACTGATTGGACCACTGTTGTGTCTAATGCCTTTCTCTGATTGTCGATTCGCTGGAAACATTTGTCGTCGTTCGTCAGTGACGTCCGTGACCGTAATTTACCCATTTCACACGCGCTTACGGCACACATCTTTCTCAAGCAGAGAAAAATCGCGAGTCAAAGAGGACACTCAGTGGTGTAGTGCAGGGTACGCAGGTATACGGCGTATACCCACTTCTCTTTCAGTCGGCATTGCGTACACCCACTTCTAAATCCCCTCTGATGCGCATCATTTAGTTAGCCTGACTACGTCAGACTTCCTACTTCTGCTAATTTCATTTCGCTCCTGTAGTCAGTCTGAGATAGCAGCCTATCTTTCCGTTCTCCACCGGCCTGAAAACAGCCGGGCCAATCAACGAATAGAGGGCGGGCTGAAAGCCGTGACGTAGTCGCTAAGCGCCGATTAGGATTAGGTCAGGGAAATCGAAAACGACCGCGGATATGGAGACGCGATGCAATTCGCTCTGTTGTGGAGAATATTCCCGGCATTAGCAAACTGAAGCCAGAACAAGAAGAGTGTGTATTAAACATTTTGAATGGAGATGATGTTGTGGCCCTACTCCCTTTGGGAAAAGTTTAATTTATCAACTATTACCGATCGTCAGCGAGAAACTGGGGAGCCTTTTGACAGGTCAGTGTCTCCTTTCTTTTCCAGGTCTTAAATACCGTAAAACTTAAATAATAGGCCGGGCTTTTATTTGCCCAAATCGTCGAACTGCACCGGCTTGTATTTGAGACTATGAGACTGCCCTTTATAATTTAGTGTTGAGATGTTGTTCCTAGAGTCTCTAATCTCTAAAAATCTCCAAATGCTCCACGTGAAACCGCGGTCTTCCGACCTTTTACTATCTTGTCGATTGATTTTGATTAATATGTGCGAGGGAGAGAGAGTAAGACAGCGCTCGTGTTGTTTGAAGACGTGAGAGTGCGCGCGGGCGCGCCCGGGTCTCTCTCTCTCTCTCTCTCTCTCTCTCTCTCTCTCTCTCTCTCTCTCTCTCTCTCTCTCTCTCTCTCTCTCGCAGCAGTCATTCTATTACATCACTCACCGATCAAAAAAGTCGTTTACAGCCATGTTCACTCCGGTATTTCGCTCGCATCATTAAGTGTTTACAGTGGAAGTTCGGTCATAGATTTGAGTTCGATGCATGATGTCTGTGGTTCGATGCGGCTGTGTCGGCGCATAACATACGTCATAAATAAACTTATCTGATTGGCTTACGGGTAACCAATGATTTTAAACTTCAGAAATCGCCCCCTAGCGAGAGAGAAAACACTTCTCTATTATGCTATTCCAGACTCTGTCTACGAAGCAAAGTGAAGTAGCAGAGTCTGGTATTACCAGGCTATCATTTAGTAGCTTATCCAGTCTCATGTGAACAAAAAACACCCAGTAAGGGTCGTTTTTTTGAGTGTAGCCTATATAATGATAGTAAAATAATTCCCTAATATTAACTCTAATTTGGTGCTGCAATGATTCGCCCATCGCGACGATAACTGACCTCCTCATCTGAGCTGCTTCAGCACTCAAACACACGCTCGTCAATGTCAGGAGGATACTTTTAAGATCCCAGCTAAAAGTAAACGTTCTCAGAACAAGGCTCTGGCAAGATTATCTCAAATATTCTTCCAGTAACGTTAATAGAACATTCGTTCAAGGTCTAGTCATAATCATTCTTGAAACTGTTTTCTGAAATTCTTTTTAGTTGGAGGTTCGTCTAACATTTTAAAATCTTTCTACTTGTATAAGAACGTTCAGAGAACATTTAAAAGTAACGTTTCCATAATGTTTGAAGAATGGAATGTTTCCTTAACGTTTACATAAGCATGGACTTAAAAAAAAATTAAGTTAAAAAACTGGATGTTTTGAATGTTCAGAGAACTTAATATTAACGTTTGCAAAACATTCATAGAACATATTTTTTTTGTTAACTGGGATTCACCATCAAATAGATGATTTTTTATGATTTTGTTTGTTCCACTAAGCTTGTTGTAATTGTGAAATATTATAACAATTTAACATGTTTTCTATGTTGAATATTTTGTTCAAATGTAATTTATTCCTGTGATCAAAGCTGTATTTTCAGCATCATTACTCCAGTCTTCAGTGTCACATGATCCTTCAGAAATCAGGATAATATGATGAATTGATGCTCAAGAAACATTTTTGATTATTATCAATGTTAAAAACAGTTGTGCTGCTTCATATTATTGTGGAAACTGTGATACATTTGATTTTTTTTTTAGGATTCTTTGATGACTAAAAAGTTCAAAAGAACAATATTTATTTAAAATATAAATCTTTTGTAACATAATACATTTAATCTTCTCAATATTTTTTTTTTAAATGTGGAAAATAAATAAAATATGTATATCTTCCCTGGTCACTTTTATAAGTGAGGCAACAGCATTGAATATATTTTTGGGGGGAATATCCATAAAATTGCATTTGAAACTATCCAAACACAGATCTTCCTTAAACTTACACCAGAAAAGTCAAGTCACCTTTATTTCTATAGCGCTTAATACGCTGACAACAGAATTCAGTTCAGCTTTAAAGCAATTCAGCTAAAGTCAGTTCAGAGTTTATTCAGTTCAAATCAATAACTGAAGTTCTCATTAGAAAAACGTACCGGCAACATTTTTGCAAAACGCAAAATACGTTGTGTCGTGTGTTTCACAACAGTTTCAAAGTGAAATATCCAGAAAGTGGCGCAAAAAGTGTTTCTTTTTTCCGGAACAGATTAACGTGAATATGGCAACTAGAGCACAATATATCGAAATTATCAAAATATCGCAAATGTACGTATATATCGCAATATGCATATTGCAACGGCTTGCAATAACTGGGATCATGAACAAAAGACAGAGAAAATCACTCACTGTTCTTGGCTGATTAACTTTTGTAGCTTTAATACGAATCAGTATACCTATATATTTAATTCATACAGTAAAAAACTAAGCAGTGTTTTATTATTACATTTGGTTATTCAGTTTCTGTTGTTAATAATCCTAATGCAGGCCTGAACCCCTGAACCCTGTGGTTTACACTGATATTAAAATAACACTTCTGATGCTACAGTAAAACACTGTTCACTGTCAGAAGCTGTACGGATGTTTTCTTGTCACAAAAAGAATGTGAAACGTATGTAGGTTATATCATTTTTAAGATAATTCAGTTTATTTCACACTGTTTAAGTATTATCGCATCGCATAGGCTATCGCATTATTTAATCGGTTATCGCATATCGTATTTTCTTCAATGTCGTGCAGCCCTAATGGCAACATTTTATTCCGTTGGATTTTGTACGTATCACTGCAGTGTGTGAGTGTGGCACTAAAAGTTTAATGGTCCATTTAAAAATAACGTACACCCACACTATACCCCAACCTACCCGATAGTGTTAACAAAAGCAAATGTGACATTGAAACTCAATCGTAACCTTGCGATTAAAGCTTGTTTTTGGACTCTTGTCTGTCTGTGAGTTCCTTTATCGTGACTCGTCCTTCACGGGATTCGTAGCCAAATACGGTAAAAAGTGTTTTGAGGTCATAATCTTGCAAGAAGCCGCGTGACAACAAGGGCCCTATCTTGCACTCAGCACACGATCTGAAACGCAAGTGTCAAAGCGCAAAGCGCAAGTAACTTTGTGGGCGGATCCCGGCGCTGTTGCTATTTTCCCGGCGGGATAAATGCCTCTTGCGCCTGGCGCAAATCTAAAAGGGGTTGGTCTGAAGTAGCTTCATTATTCATAGGTGTGGTTTGGGCGTAACGTGAAATAAACCAATCAGAGCGTCATGTCACATCCCCTTTAAGAGCATGATGAACGAGGTGCGCTTGTTCCATGGCGCAATACTATTATAACGGCGCATTTACCAGGAGCGCTTCAGAATCGGTTCACAGCCGAGGAGATCGATGTTCTCGTCAGGGCCGTAGAAGAAAGAGAAGTGGCATTGGAGATGGGACAACCCCACCCAAATTAGCTTCGGTTACACATGCATATAATAATTTGGGTAAATATGTAGGCCTATAAGCTTTATGCCTATTTTTCCGATCGTCATGGACACAGCATATTAATACTGTGAAGCTGCTTTGATACAATCTCTATTGTGAAAAGCACTATATACTTGACTTGACTGGACAACAATGATTTCCCTCGTGTTTTAATATTTTTCCTTATAACAATGTATCATTTGCAAAAAGGAAAATGCATCTGTGTAGATGAGAGAATCATCTACAGTGTATGCGCGTTGTTCACACTCTGTATTATGACCAAGCACGCGCGCTTAAAATAGCATCTGAATGTACGCGCAACGCGCCAATGACTTTAGACTAGGTTTTTTCTGGTCAGTGGCGCAATTGTTTTCTGGAACTGCAAAATAGCATGAGGGAAAGTTTGCGCCGGAACACGCCTCCTCTTTGCGCTGAACCGCCCAGGGAGCGCAAGTTCATTCTCTAGTTTACCGGCGTGTGTCTGTGGAGGGAAAAGTCCGCTTTGCGCGGGTGCAAAATAGGAATGATACATGCGTCGGTGTACAAAGTCAATTGCGCTGAGTGCAAGATAGGGCCCCAAGTCTTTATTAATCCATAATCTGCCCCTGTGTGTGAAACCGGTTTAAAGTGCTTACTGTTTTACTGCCTCTAGTGAAACTGCAGTGATATGTACGTATTGGTACGTATTTTCGTATTGCAAAAATGGGTAACACTTTATTTCGATAGTCACTTTAGACGTTCTACTAATTATAAGTAACTTTTCAACTACATGTCATCTAACTCTCATTAGAGTATTAGTATATTATAGTAGACTGTCAGTAGACTGTTAGGTTATGGTTAGGTGTTAGGGTTCAGGTTAGGAGAATAAGTTAACTATAGAATATAGTTTAACTATATTAAATAGTTGAATGTCTGTTGGGGGACCAACAAAATAAAGTGTTAGCAGATATTAAGCTGACAGTCTACTAATACTCTAATGACAGTTAGTTGACATGTAGTTGAAAAGTTACTTATAGTTAGTAGAATGTCTAAAGTGGACTATCAAAATAAAGTGTTACCCAAAAATGTTGCAACAGGTACGTTTTTCCAATGAGCCTGTGTTGGAAGTAGTGTGTAAATAAAGCACAGTTGGTCAGTAATGTGTTTGTGACGGTGTAGGCCCTCAGCCGGTGGAGCAGTACGGGACCAGGGCCGTGTTCGGGCTCAGTGATGAGATCGACAGCTCGTGTTGGAGCGCTGCCGTGACCAGTCCTCCGGCAGACACCGTGTGTCTGTGTGTGTGTCCCGCGCCCGACGCTCCCATCGGCCGGTACGTCCTGACGCTGGATGAGCGCATCCAGTTTGAGCTCATACTGCTGTTCAATCCCTGGTGTCCGAGTGAGTATAAACGGATGCACACACAGATATCCCGTTACTTATGTTAAAAGATGAACAAGATCTCTGCGTGCTCAACCCATAATCTGACTCACAGGAGATGTGGTGTACATGGACAGTGAGGAGAAGCTGGCGGAGTATGTTTTGGCCCAGGATGGCATCATCTTCAGGGGCGATGCCAATTACCCCGTCCCGTTAGCCTGGGACTTTGGACAGGTACCAACATGCATGATTACACGTGTTCATAATCTCATGATCTCATCTCCTAAATGAGCTCTTTATTTAAAAAAATAAATAAGCTGTGGAACGAACTTAATTAAATTAAGGAAACCTTTTCCACGAAATTAAATTACATTTTTCCAACAAAATCGAATTAGTTTGAAATGATTTGTTGTATGAACTTAAAATCAATGAGTCAAAAAGACACAACATGGTGTCATGTTAACTTCATTTAAATTGTATCCCAACATTATCATTTTATCTCCCTTGACTCTACAGTTATATCCAGTGACAATGAAATACTTGTGTTCAATTCATTTAAAACTCTCTTCTGCATAATGGTAACCACAAAATTTAAAAACATAAGAGAAAGTCCTCTAAGTTTCTAACCTAACTGAACATTAAACACTCACACTAAGGTCGCATGTGATCAAAACGTTTGCCTCATGTTTCAGTAAAATCATTGATTTTATCTTGCTTTTTTGACGTCTCTTGTCTTAGGTGGAGTGTGTGGTCTCTCTTGAAGTGCCTCTCCAATTTTATTTCTGTTAATATTCATTTATATTTCAATTAACGTAACTTGACGTAAAAAGTTTTAGCTAACGATAATCCAAATCTCCCAAAAAACGTAAGCCTGTTTTTGTATAAATATGACACATTAATTCATGTGGATCATTGAAAGAATCCACTGAGAAATGTTGGGCAATGTTAATATTGAGATCTCTGGGTTTTGAATGCAGAAGTTTGACACAGTCTTCTGAGAATCTAGCGGGCGATTACAGATGTCTTTTCCTCAGGCGAAACATCTGGAAACAAGAGTTTCAGAATGTGCCAGGCCATTTAATCTAATTACTCGCTGGATCTCAGTTTTTTTTTTTTTTTTCTACGGGCATTTTAGGGAAAGAATGACCTGTTTTAGTGAAGCGAAGTGTGCAAGAGTGCATTATTTGCACATGTTTTAATTGTCTCTGTTGCGTTTTGTCCTATAGTTCGAGGAGGGCATACTGGACACCTGTTTAAGAATCCTTGACATGAACCCCAAACACAAAAGGAACCCTGGGAAGGACTGTTCTGGGCGCAGAAACGTCATCTATGTCACACGAGTGCTCAGTGCTATGGTCAGTATGAACATAAAAAACAAAACAAATCATCACCATGTCCCTTTAGGGGCTCTGTAGTTTCCAGCATTGATGTTTCAACATTGAAATATTTCTTGAACAGCAATAGAATGATTATTTGCTGCTTTGGAATTTGGCCAAAACAATATATTTTATAATGCGTAATTATTAAAGCAAAATTATATAATTAATGTTTGGATCATCGGTAGGCAGCTCACTTGTTTCTGGAACAAAATTATAAATCTTTTTTCTTGATAAAATTATTATTCACACTCTACCGTGGAAGGATCAGGATGATTTTTTCCTCCCCAGATTAACAGTAATGACAGGGACGATGGTGTCCTGGAGGGCTGCTGGAAAAACACGTTTGACGGAGGCGTGAGTCCCATGTCCTGGAGGGGAAGCGTTCAGATCCTGAGGGCGTGGGACAACACCTCCTGTATGGGGGTGAAATATGGACAGTGCTGGGTCTTTGCAGCCGTCGCCTGTACAGGTATTACATGATCCTATTAGATGATGTAGTGCTTCTCAGTTGGTTTCCCATAACCTACGGAGCCCCTAAAGTGACTTCACAAGTTCACACTTACATATAGTCAGATATAGTATAAAAAGAGGAGTATATTTGACGTGTTGGGATCCAAGCTCTGAATTTGGCCTTGGCTGGGATAGGAATAATCGAGATGCTTGAAAAACTGTGATGGAACAGAGGGATCTGTATAAAAGCCTCTTCTTGCCCTGACTGGGTAGATTATCTGAACGTGCTCCTGCCGAACTTTGTTAATAAAACATCGTATGGTGAAGGAAACAAATTTGAGATGGCAGGAAAAATATTTTGTCAATGCATTTGCGTTCTCTTGCAAAATATTTCTTTACCCTAAGAAACTTTGTTCGCTCACAAAATGTTTGTGTTCCCCCGAGAAACGTGAAATGCAGACATTATGCAAGTGAACGCAAAGTTTCTCAGGGGAACGCAAAATGCTCACTAAATGTGTGCTTTCCCCTGAGAAACTTTGCATTACGAGAAACATTTCTCCCCATCTCATATTTTTTTCCTTCACCGTGTCCCTTTAGGGGCTCCGTAGATTCCAGCAAAAGTACCAGAAATATCTTAGCCTCCAAAGTAGAGGGGCAAAATTGTATGGATGGCAAGTTAATCTGGTAATATTTTTAACCAGATTACCAAATTACAAAAAAAAGAAAGGTAATTTAGTATAGTGCAGTATTTGACCCAGCGTTTGGATGATACATCACTGTTTCCTTATGCATCTACAAAAGTGCAAATGTTCGTATTCTGGCATGGTAATAATGTTAACATGCACTTTGTTACACTTTACATATAGTTTCTATTGTAATAATTACTATAAATTATGCATAATTACATGCAACTAACTCTAAACTAAACCTTAATCTAATCCTAAACCTAACCCGATATTAAATACATGTGGTTAATTAATATTACAGTACATAAATGCATAATTACACTGTAACAAAAGTGTAAACATTAATGTTGTTGGGCCTGTGCCGTTCATTATTTGTTTTCATTCTAAGGACAGTTTTGTACAATAAACAGTTTTGGTTCAGCATTAGGCCTCCAGTCAATGTGTAAAGGAAAACCAGTTGAGATTCAGTGCATTATACTGTGTAAAACAGATGCAGCAGGCTCTTGTGTTTGTCCTCAGTGTCCCGTGCTCTGGGAATCCCGTGCAGGGTGATCACAAACTACTATTCCGCCCATGATACCAACAGCAACCTTGTGATCGAGCGCTACGTCAACGAGAAAGGTGAAATAGACAGCGGCAGCACCAGAGATATGATATGGTATGACTTCTTTTAAAACACTTTTATAAAAAACATCTCATGCAGAACGTGATTTGTCAATCAAAATCTACAGTTTTAAATATAAAACCTCAAAGATTTGGTTAAAAAGCGCATATTTGGACACATTTTTTCGTCTGTAGGAACTACCACTGCTGGGTCGAGTGCTGGATGAGCCGAGCCGATCTCCCGCCAGGATTCGACGGCTGGCAGGCGAGTGACCCGACGCCACAGGAGAAGAGTGAAGGTGTGTAGACGCCTCTCTTCTTCCTGTCAAACAGGAAATCAAACATTCTCAAACTTAAAGAGATAGTTCACCGAAAGTGAACATTCTGCACAGCAATTTTTTTCTTTTTGTTTTCTGAACAAATATCTAAACACTCTTAAATCAAGATACATTTACTTTGAGAAGCAAAATGACTGAAGTGCGTTTATGTTCAAAACAAGAATAAATATCTGTCAGTGGGGTAAGAAAAATTACTCAAACTCAATTCAAAGTGAAAACGAGATTATTTTTCTTACCCCAATGGTAGATATTTATTCTTGTTTTAAGCAAAAATTCTTACTTTTTTAAAAACATTTTTCAGGAAACAAAATGTAATATGTCATTTTGCTTCTTAAGTAAATATATCTTGATTTAAGAATGTTTAGATATTTGTACTGTAAAACAAGACAAATACTGGGGGGAAAAAATCCCATTAGCCTTTAAATCTTCGAAACTTAAATTAAAACATTTTTAATTAAACCTGAGAGGATTCTGTCCCTCCATTGAAAGTCCAGGAAACCAAATATTTTTTATACTGTATCAACAAGTATAGAACAAAAAAAAAAAAAAAAAATCTATCCATCTATCCATCTATCTATCGTTTTATCCTAGTCTTGTAATGAGACATGATTGCTTTATTTAATGAACTGATTTAATACAAATAAACCAAAAACATAATCTGCAATGTGTTTTCTGTCAGGCGTGTTCTGCTGTGGGCCGGTTCCTGTGCGGGCCATAAAAGAGGGAGAGCTCACCTTTAAATACGACGCTTCGTTCGTGTTCGCGGAGGTGAACGCAGACTTGGTGCACTTCCTGAAGTATAAAGATGGGAACACAAGAAAAATCGTGAATGACCAAAAAGTGGGACAGAAGATCAGCACCAAGAGCGTAGGCCGCGATGACAGAGAAGACATCACACACCTGTACAAATACCCTGAAGGTAGGAATAAACAAACAATCGCACTTCCTTTCAATATCGCACAATTAAGGAGATTTATTGGTAACACTTTATATTACGACCCGCAAACAACTGCGTAAGTAAACCGAAATTACGGTTTACGTTTCTGTAATTATAGTGTACTTCCGTGTAGGTATAAGGGAACAATATGTTAAGTTTTGGGTAATAAAGGGGTAACAAGCGCCACTTTAATTTACAGCCCGTCAGAGTTACACTTACCCTGTAAATACACAGATGAAACGGGTTACAAACACTTATGTAACAATACGAAACAACACTATTTGCACAGTAATTACAGAGAAAGGTACTCTTATTATGAAAACAAAACAAAAAAACGTTTTAATTACACAGTATATTTGCCCTGACATTTAAGTGTCACTGCAATACAATGTGATAAGGTACATACTAAGTACTACATGGTACTTTCTAAATTAAAATCATAGCAGAAACAAATTTTTTTTGCTTAACGTTAAGTAGTTTAGTAATAAAAGCCAATAAATTAAATTGTTATCATACTGTGCTTACATACAGCCATATATATATATATATATATATATGTATATATGTATATACACGTTTAGTTTACAAACCACAGATGTCAAAATTACCCTGTAACATTGCACAAGAACATATTTTGCCAGAAATGTGATAAAAACTTTTATATACAACAGAAGTAAAATTTTTGCCTGGAATATATTAACAGAATACCTGTTAGTTTTCAAATAATTACATTATAAATAATTTGCTTGTGTATCTGGTTGTACCCCTTAATTACCCAAAAACTTAATATATTGTTCCCGTATACCTACACGGCAGTACACTATAATTACAGAAACGTACACCGTAATATCAGTTTACTTACGCAGTTGTTTGCGGGTCGTAATATAAAGTGTTACCGATTTATTTTGCAACAACCTCTTCCAGGTTCTGAGGAGGAGAGGCAGGTTTTTGAGAAAGCAAACCACCAGAACAAGCTTCAACAGCAGCAAGCGAACACTGGGCTTCACATCAGCATCAAGCTGTCCACGGGGATCAGGAAGGGCTGCGACTTTGACGTGTTTGCGATAGTGACGAATAACACCGAGGAGGATAAGAAGTGCCGTCTGGTGTTTGCGTCGCGTGCCGTGTCTTATAGCGGAGTCGTGGGCCGAGAGTGTGGCTTTAAAGACCTGCTGAATGTGGAGCTGGCTCCTGGAGGAGGTGCGCTTTCATTACTGATGTGTGGATTGTGTGTGTGGTTCAGAATGCAAAGCCAAATGCATCTAAGCAATTTTGTGCACAGACATGTGATGAAAACTCAATTAAGTGCATTAGCAATGCATTGGCCAAGCATTTACATACATTTGCATATGCATAATGTATTGGTAAAGTGATTGTAATGCATGGCTTGGAGTGGCTTATGGCTTTTGTAGAATGGCAATTTTTAATAAAAGGTTCTTTTAAATAGAAAGGTATCCAATATTCGGTCCCACTTTATATTTAGTGATTTAAGTATGTACTTACATCGAAAAATAACTACAATGTAAAACACTTTTGCTGCTATTGAGGTGTGATACGGGTGAGGTTAGGGACAGGTGTGTGTGATACGGGTGAGGTTAGGGACAGGTGTGTGTGATACGGGTAAGGTTAGGGACAGGTGTGTGTGATACGGGTGAGGTTAGGGACAGGTGTGTGTGATACGGGTGAGGTTAGGGACAGGTGTGTGTGATACGGGTAAGGTTAGGGACAGGTGTGTGTGATACGGGTGAGGTTAGGGACAGGTGTGTGTGATACGGGTGAGGTTAGGGACAGGTGTGTGTGATACGGGTGAGGTTAGGGACAGGTGTGTGTGATACGGGTGAGGTTAGGGACAGGTGTGTGTGATACGGGTGAGGTTAGGGACAGGTGTGTGTGATACGGGTGAGGTTAGGGACAGGTGTGTGTGATACGGGTGAGGTTAGGGACAGGTGTGTGTGATATGGGTAAGGTTAGGGACGGGTGTGTGTGATACGGGTAAGGTTAGGGACAGGTGTGTGTGATACGGGTGAGGTTAGGGACAGGTGTGTGTGATACGGGTACAGTTAGGGACAGGTGTGTGTGATACGGGTGAGGTTAGGGACAGGTGTGTGTGATACAGGTAAGGTGAGGGACAGGTGTGTGTGATACGGGTAAGGTTAGGGACAGGTGTGTGTGATACGGGTGAGGTTAAGGACAGGTGTGTGTGATACGGGTAAGGTTAGGGACAGGTGTGTGTGATACGGGTACAGTTAGGGACAGCTGTGTGTGATACGGGTAAGGTTAGGGACAGGTGTGTGTGATACAGGTAAGGTGAGGGACAGGTGTGTGTGATACGGGTAAGGTTAGGGTCAGGTGTGTGTGTTACGGGTAAGGTTAGGGTCAGGTGTGTGTGATACAGGTAAGGTTAGGGACAGGTGTGTGTGATACGGGTGAGGTTAGGGACAGGTGTGTGTGATACAGGTGAGGTTAGGGACAGGTGTGTGTGATACGGGTGATGTTAGGGACAGGTGTGTGTGATACGGGTAAGGTTAGGGACAGGTGTGTGTGATACGGGTACAGTTAGGGACAGGTGTGTGTGATACGGGTACAGTTAGGGACAGGTGTGTGTGATACGGGTACAGTTAGGGACAGGTGTGTGTGATACGGGTAAGATGTGGTGGTATCGGTCGCTTTAAGGGTGGATGAAGGTGTAAGGGAGGGTCAACAGTGTAATTAATTACTTACATTAATTACAGCTGTAATTACATGCAGGTATTTTCAAAATATAAGTACAATGTAAAAACATGTAAGTACACAATAAGTACAATGTACTTACATTTGAAATTAATAATTTGCTACATAGTACTTAAAGCCACTTAATATAAAATGGGACCCTTTATTTGAAGGTGTCCGTGTTACAGGGTAATTATACATTTATGTGCTGAGTAATAATAATTAACTACATGTACTTACTACAGGGTTAGGTTTAGGATTAGGGTTTGGTTTGGTTTAGGGTTGGTGTAATGTAATTATACATCATTTATAGTTAAAACTATTGTAATTACATGTGTAACAAGGATGCTATAAAATAAAGTGTTACCTTTTTTATATTATTTACATTTATATATATATACAGTATATATTTAAAATTGTAATTATAATATATTGAAATAATATTAAACAGAATTTATACTGACTCTCCGTTTATAGGATACTACTGACTTTTACCTATTATTTATAATAATTTGTGTACATGCTTTAATTACTATTATTAGCAGTAGTAGTAATAACGATTTATTTATTTATTATTATATGTATATAATATTAACATTGATATTGACTTTCCATTAATATTATTGAATTAGTCTTTGATTATTTTGTGTCTTCACTGTGTTGTGTGTTTGTTCCAGAAAGGAAGGTTCCTCTGAGACTGAACTACAGTAAATACTGTAATAATCTGATGGAGGATAACCTGATCCGCCTGGGCGCTCTGCTGATCGACTACGGCACCAGGGAAGCCAGTATGGCCATGCGGGACGTCGTGCTGGACGAGCCCGAGATTAAAATCAGGGTACGAACACGTTCACCTCGATCACATGTGTGTTGATTATGTGTATGTTGATGTATGTGTGTTGATGTATGTGTATGTTGATGATGTATGTGTGTTGATATATGTGTATGTTGATGATGTATGTGTGTTGATATATGTGTATGTTGATATATGGGTGATTCTTCAACTATGGTACTCTTTGAGCTAGACAGTTTCAGAAAATAAAAACATTTCTACAAACAATTTTTTAGGATCAGTTGGTTTCTCAATCTGTCTAGAAACCTTCCCTTAAGTTGGCTGTGATGATTTGTATTGAATAATATATATATTTTGCCATTTTTATCTGACAGTCCAAGAAAACAGTCATTTCCATCACATAGCAAAACATGTGTTTTGAAGAGAAAATAATTAAATATCTTATGTTATAAATATATTTGATTAAACAACACACACATCTCTGATCAAATTTGTAATTTATTTATTTTTTAGAAATGTAACTGTAAAGATTTTACAACGTTTATTCTAAAAAACACCTAAAACTAGATCACTGGAACATTTCATTTACTTACCATAGCTCAAAATCATGTATTTCTCAAAGTGTATACACATGCCTTACCCCTAACTGCACAATTATCAACACCACTGAATATAGTTGGTTTGATTGTATGTTTTTATATGTTTTACTTTAAAATATGTGTTGTGGTGGAAATGACATGGCGTGGCGGAAGAGACAGTGTGTGGTGGAAATGACATAGATAGGCAACTTCCAATTAAAAACTATTTTTCAACTGCTCTATGTGGTGACCCAGAGCAAATCAATAAGCAACAGCATTAGTGAATGAAAACATATCAATATTTTTAAATGAAAAACAATGAAAAAACATGAATGTGTTAAAAATCAGCAAATAATTTCTTAACTATTTTCTACATGCTGAACTAGGCCAAACTAGTACAAACTAGAGCAAACCCTTTATGTCATCATTATCTTAATGTAAGCTTAATATAACCAGTTGAATAACAGATAAAATAGGCAATATTTTGAAATCGAAAACGTATATGCTTATATGCCTATATGCTGAACCAGAGTAAACACTCTGTACTTAAAGGATTAATTCACTTTAAAAAAAACTTTTGCTGATAATTTACTCACCCCCATGTCATCCAAGATGTCCATGTCTTTCTTTCTTCAGTCAAAAAGAAATGAAGGTTTTTGATGAAAAGATTCCAGGATTTTCCTCCATATAATGGACTTCAATGGACCCCAAACGGTTCAAGGTCCAAATGACAGTTTCAGTGCAGCTTCAAAGGGCTTTAAACGACACCAGACGATGAATAAGGGTCTTATCTAGACAAACCATCGGCATTTCACAAATAAATAAAAAAGTTTAAGCACAAATGCTCGCCTTGCTCTGTTCTGGGATGCGCGTTCGTGACTCACGTAATACGCAATTACGTTGAAAATGTCACGCGTAGGCGGAAGTACCGAGTCAGTGTTTACGAATGTGAGGAAGGAGGACCATATACACATATTCAAATGTCTTTGTGTCAGTTTATCATTTAAAATGCCCATTTCGTGTGCGTATCCTGGGTGTTTTAATATTAAAAAGGCTAAAAGAAAATTTTCGTCAGGACAGAAGCGTGACCTTTTCAACGTAACTGCGTATTACGTGACGTCACGAACGCGCATCACAGAACAGAGCAAGGCGAGCATTTGTGCTTATAAAACTTAAACTTTTTTATTTATTTGTGAAATGCCGATGGTTTGTCTAGATAAGACCCTTATTCATCGTCTGGTGTCGTTTAAAGCCCTTTGAAGCTGCACTGAAACTCTCATTTGGACCTTGAACCGTTTGGGTCCTGTTGAAGTCCATTATATGGAGAAAAATCCTGGAATGTTTTCATCAAAAACCTTAATTTCTTTTCGACTGAAGAAAGAAAGACATGGACATCTTGGATGACATGGGGGTGAGTAAATTATCAGCAAAAGTTTTTTTTAAAGTGAACTAATCCTTTAAACGGTACTGACATGTGTGTTATGTTGTAAATCCATGTACTGTCAAACGTAATCATGTGGAATAACAACTTGAATCTGACTAAATAGACATTATATTTTCTAAATACTGTATCTGTTAAACTTGCATGGCCAGAGGTTCAGTTATGTTTCATCTCATTGTTCTCTTATTTACCAACAATATTGTAACAATAATAAATAATAAAATATTTTCTTACTACCTTAAAGTTTTAGTATTATAGCCCAAATAATTAGCTGTTTAGCATGAACAATGTCATTTCCACCACAACCTGTCTTTACCACCACAATGAACACCGTGGTGGAAGTGACTGTGGTGGAAATGACATTTTCCCCCTTTTTCTTCTAAAATATCATGCTATGTTAGCCTGCTAATATTAGTTTTAGAGTTAGCATTAAATATACACAAATAACACATTATTAAATTAAATTTATCCAGTTATTTTTGCGTCCATGTAAAATATGAGCAGTTTGGAAATGACGACCAATAAACATACTCTCAGTTTTAGTCATATTTACCTTGATTTTTCTTCTTTTCCTTACCCCCTAAAGAGGTCACCTTTTCACCCAACCATGTGTTCCACTGCGGAGTTTCTGTTGCTATGGTTACTAAGTATACAAACCTAAAGCAATGATCCCAGGATTCTATTTTGTATGGTGTGGTGGAAATGACAGTGAACCCAAGGGACAAGGGTTATATTTATGACAAATATAGGAAAATGTGAATAAAAATTGCAATTTATAATATGTATAATTGAAATAGACATTATTTTATCATTTGCACTTGAAATCTACATTATTTAAATATTTAATTTAGAATTAAGCGAGGTTGAAGGTACAGAGTCTGGCTTAGGGACAGAGGGAAAACAGTAAAAACCATGCATAAAAGGCCTCATATTATATAATAAAAAGAATGATTGAGCCATGATAAATTTTTTATAAGTTCCCCTTAGGGTGAAGTAAAAGTGACAAAAACAAAAAAGAAGAAATGTTTTTTAGATTGTATTATTTCATCCAGGGACAAGAAAAGTACCATAGTTAAAGAATCACCCATATGTGTATGTTGATGATGTATGTGTGTTGATGTATGTGTATGTTGATGATGTATGTGTGTTGATATATGTGTATGTTGATATATGTGTATGTTGATGTATGTGAATGTTGATGATGTATGTGTGTTGATGTATGTGTATGTTGATGTATGTGTATGTTGATGTATGTGAATGTTGATGATGTATGTGTGTTGATATATGTGTATGTTGATATATGTGTGTGTTGATGTATGTGTATGTTGATGTATGTGTATGTTGATATATGTGTATGTTGATGTATGTGTGTATGTTGATGTATGTGTGTATGTTGATATATGTGTATGTTGATATGTGTATGTTGATATATGTGTATGTTGATGTATGTGTATGTGTGTATGTTGATGTATGTGTGTATGTTGATATATGTGTATGTTGATGTATGTGTATGTTGATATATGTGTATGTTGATGTATGTGTGTATGTTGATATATGTGTATGTTGATGTATGTGTGTATGTTGATATATGTGTATGTTGATGTATGTGTGTTGATATATGTGTATGTTGATGTATGTGTGTATGTTGATATATGTGTATGTTGATATATGTGTATGTTGATGTATGTGTGTATGTTGATATACAGTGAAGAAAATAAGTATTTGAGCACCCTGCTATTTTGCAAGTTCTTAGAAATCATGGAGGGGTCTGAAATTGTCATCGTAGGTGCATGTCCACTGTGAGAGACACAATCAAAAAAAAAAAAAAATCCAGAAATCACAATGTATGATTTTTTAACTATTTATTTGTAAAATACAGCTGCAAATAAGTATTTGAACACCTGTCCATCAGCTAGAATTCTGACCCTCAAAGACCTGTTAGTCTCCCTTTAAAATGTCCACCTCCACTCCATTTATTATCCTAAATTAGAGATGCACCTGTTTGAGGTCGTTAGCTGCATAAAGACCCCTGTCCACCCCATACAATCAGTAAGAATCCAACTACTAACACGGCCAAGACCAAAGAGCTGTCCAAAGACACTAGAGACAAAATTTTACACCTCCACAAGGCTGGAAAGGGCTATGGGGAAATTGCCAAGCAGCTTGGTGAAAAAAGGTCCACTGTTGGAGCAATCATTAGAAAATGGAAGAAGCTGAACATGACTGTCAATCTCCCTCGGACTGGGGCTCCATGCAAGATCTCACCTCGTGGGGTCTCAATGATCCTAAGAAAGCTGAGAAATCAGCCCAGAACTACACAGGAGGAGCTGGTCAATGACCTGAAAAGAGCTGGGACCACCGTTTCCAAGGTTACTGTTGGTAATACACTAAGACGTCATGGTTTGAAATCCTGCATGGCACGGAAGGTTCCCCTGCTTAAACCAGCACATGTCAAGGCCCGTCTTAAGTTTGCCAATGACCATTTGGATGATCCAGAGGAGTCATGGGAGAAAGTCATGTGGTCAGATGAGACCAAAATAGAACTTTTTGGTCATAATTCCACTAACCGTGTTTGGAGGAAGAAGAATGATGAGTACCATCCCAAGAACACCATGCCTACTGTGAAGCATGGGGGTGGTAGCATCATGCTTTGGGGGTGTTTTTCTGCCCATGGGACAGGGCGACTGCACTGTATTAAGGAGAGGATGACCGGGGCCATGTATTGCAAGATTTTGGGGAACAACCTCCTTCCCTCAGTTAGAGCATTGAAGATGGGTCGAGGCTGGGTCTTCCAACATGACAATGACCCGAAGCACACAGCCAGGATAACCAAGGAGTGGCTCTGTAAGAAGCATATCAAGGTTCTGGCGTGGCCTAGCCAGTCTCCAGACCTAAACCCAATAGAGAATCTTTGGAGGGAGCTCAAACTCCGTGTTTCTCAGCGACAGCCCAGAAACCTGACTGATCTAGAGAAGATCTGTGTGGAGGAGTGGGCCAAAATCCCTCCTGCAGTGTGTGCAAACCTGGTGAAAAACTACAGGAAACGTTTGACCTCTGTAATTGCAAACAAAGGCTACTGTACCAAATATTAACATTGATTTTCTCAGGTGTTCAAATACTTATTTGCAGCTGTATCTTACAAATAAATTGTTAAAAAATCATACATTGTGATTTCTGGATTTTTTTTTTTTTTAGATTATGTCTCTCACAGTGGACATGCACCTACGATGACAATTTCAGACCCTCCATGATTTTTAAGTGGGAGAACTTGCAAAATAGCAGGGTGCTCAAATACTTATTTTCTTCACTGTATGTGTATGTTCATGTATGTGTGTATGTTGATGTATGTGTGTATGTTGATATATGTGTATGTTGATGTATGTGTGTATGTTGATATATGTGTATGTTGATATATGTGTATGTTGATGTACCACTTGTGGTGGTTGAGGAGAGATCCCCTTATATGACTGTAAAGCACTTTGGGTGTACAGTAGTACATATGAAAGCGCTATTTAAATGGTTTCCACTTTATTTCGATAGTCCACATTAGACATTCTACTAACTATAAATTAGTAACTTTGCAACTACATGTCAACTAACTCTCATTAGACTATTAGTAGACTGTCAGTAGACTGTTAGGTTATGGTTAGGTGTTAGGGTTTGATTAGTAGAATAAGTTACCTATAGTTAGTAGAATGTCTAAAGTGGACTATCGAAATAAAGTGTTACCTAAATGTCTCATTCATTCATTCATGTGTCGTTCTAGATTCTGGGAGAACCCAAAGAGAACCGTAAGCTGGCGGCAGAGCTGACCTTACAGAACCCGCTGCCCGAACCCTTGCAAGGCTGTTGCTTCACCATAGAGGGCGCCAACCTCACGGGCGGCAGCAGCATCACCGAGAAGTGAGAACACAAACGGTCTTTGGTAGAATGAGAAAATGCAATAGAGAGTGAGAAACGATGGCTACAAACACACTGTGTTGGTAATCAGCTTAAAGTGCCCCTATTGTGGTTTTTCACATATTCCCTTTTGATGGATTGTGTAATAGAGCTGTTTGTGAGTGTAAACGATGTGCAAAGTCCTAAAAGAAAGAAGTGATTCTGAACTGAAATGAGTCATGAGTAATTTCAGTCTCACTTCCTGATGAACCTGCGTAGGTTTGGAACTAATTTGCATAATGCTCTTGATTGGCTGATCAGCGTGTCTTAGCTCCGCCCTCAATCACTGTAGTGTGTCTGAGACTGGAAGAGTTTGGTTTGTGTTGTTCATGTCGAGAAGACGCTGTTTCTGCTGACAAAGCAAATCCACTGATGAGATTGATACGGTAAAACCCACGCCATCGTCACTGTTCGTATCACTGTGATCAAGAGCTGAGAGTCAGATATGATAATGAGCGCTTGGTTTCTGACCAGTCACAGCAGAGCAGCTCTCAGAGAGGCGGGGCTTAGAGAGACTGAATCTTCAATCGAAGCGTTTCAGACACTGAGAGGAAAGAGCTGATGCTGCAGTGGAGATTATGAGGAAATGAAAGTGCATGTAAACCTGTTGTAGGAGACTCCAAAAGTAGGAGCCTTTAAAATAGCATAATAGGGCCACTTTAAATTATTGAATTACTGAATTAACTGAAGTCACTGAATTAAACATGACATTTTGAAGTAAAAAAGACTGAACTAGTATTTTCTTAAAGAAAAACATACAGTACATAAGTTACATAAATAAGTTTTAAGGCTCATTTGGCCACTGAAGCAGAACAGCGAGGATGGAGAGTCCAGGTTTATCCAGTGGAAGTGGGTTGTCGAGGTTTTGTGGCACACTCTACAACCTGGTTCCTCAGAGACGTCGGATTCAGCGGCCACTGTTGCCACTGTAACTGCTTTAACGCACCAGTGGGGCTCGACAGCCTTAGTCAATCGGGTTGGCGCGTATGGTTGGGTTGCGGAGAGATTGTGAGATTGTGGTTAGGTCTCAGCAGCAGGAGGGATGTAGAGGTCAGTAAGCTGGGCTGAGTTGAGTGGGGGACGGAGGGGGGTGACTCTGGGACGCCAGAGTCACTGTCGAGCCCTCTTGAGGTGTCGTGGGCTAGTCGACGAAACACTGAGGACGGAAGGTGCCCACTTGAAGACCCTAGAGATGTCCCCTACTCGGCTCAATCCAGACGGTTGTCGTGTTGGTCCACTAGGGAGACCACACTGTAGTTGCAGCCGTCGTGTGTGCTGACGCGCCAAGTACACTGCAGCCGTTAACGCCGGACAGAAGGGGAGTCACACCCTCATATGGAAAGAAGCGTAAATGGATGGAGAAGCATAGTTTACTGTAAAGCTACGTCTTAGTGTTGCTTATCTTGGCGAAAGCCGAGTACAAATCAGCATGAAGTTTTAACATCTACTCTCGTGTAATGGAAATCTTTTAGTTACAACTTCAAAAAAATCTGGTGTTTTTTTCATTGTATGTATATGCGGAAAAGAACTGTGTTAGCCATAAACTTGCTTGCTTGTGATGGAAACATTTTATTCAGCAAGAAGATCCTTTTTTTTAAGGATCCTGAACCTTTAAACACACCGAGGAAACATCACACACTGCTCTTTGATAGTGTCTAGTTTATATTTGAATAAACATATTCAGACTAGAAATATGACAAGAGGTGAATCTGTGAGATTTCTAACGTGTAAATATTTGTTCGTCTCAGGCTGGAGTCCACCATTGAACCTGGGAAGGAGGCCAAAGTTAAAATCTACTTCACTCCCACTCAGTCCGGCCTGCGCAAACTCCTGGTGGATTTTGACAGTGACAAGCTGGGCCACGTTAGAGGATACAGGAACGTCATCATCGGAAAATGAGTCTTCGCGGGTGAAAAACAGAATGTGAAATCATCTATTTCACATGTACTTATCATTATTCAGAGAGCATTACTCAATCCTTTATATCCTGTATTTTTCTGACATTGTGAAAAGCCCACTCTACGTTTCTGGCTTCTTGGCAGCACATCTTTTACACACACCGCATGTTTTAAAGCACAGAACAAGAAGAGTATGCAATCTTTTCATTTTTAGGTCACGGAAGCATGCACGTTCCTGGATGTGTGTTTGGAGCCACGTTGCATATTATACTTTAAAAAACAAAAGAATGAAAAGGATGCATTGAAGAGACGCAATGTGGCATTGAGATTTTTAGATGCGAGAGTAAACATTTTACATGCATTTTCAAATGTATTTTTATATTCAGCTGTTACTTTTTCATTAAAAAAATATGCTATAATCTTGGATGGAGTTTTTAGTGTGTATAATATAAAAGGCTCAGAATTTTTGAAAATTCTAAGTATACATTTTTTTTTTTACATTTTTTTTTTATACTTAGAATTTCAAATATATGCTTATATATATAAGCAGCAAAATCTATTCTCAAAAGTGGAATGTATGATGATGCCTATTGAGTGATCAGAAACTGGGTCTGTCCACATATGACTGAAACATGGTCTTTCATTTTAATCGAATTGGTTTTATTCCTAAAATAATGACCCCATTAAAATATTTCTTCAGTTTAATCACTGTACAGACTTGCACCTGTTTGATCTACTTCAAATAATGGCCAGAAGGATGTTAACAGCATAGATTACCTCAGCACATAATAATTCATGTGCCAACAGAGGAAGTCTTTCCCAAACACTGTTGCTATAGAGCATATAAACATTTACATGCAGCATTACAGACTAATCTGATATTTGCCATTGTATTCAGACCACATTCACTGTTTCACAACAGGCATAACATCATAAATAAACTCACTATTACAATGAATCCTTGTATTTCCTAAAGTACATAGAGCAGGAGTAGATGGATGAGAGTGAACTGTATTTATTTTTAAACTAAACTAAATCAAAGTTAATCAACTTTGTCATTGACCAATATGTAGAATTTGCACAGAAAATGTACATATATACAGATGATAAAGTATATCTTACGCATTCCTGTGTTAAAGTCAGCCCTCAGGCGATGTGTTTTCATGACAAATGTCCTCTGTGACACACCCTAGATACTCAACAACATGTGATTGTGTTTCCTACTGGCAGCTCTTCTCCTCTATCAACGCTGTACACGTTACACACATCTTTTATTAGGCATAGTTCACTGGACTTGTAATGTCTCTAACCACCATTCAAACAACTCCTCCTTTCCTCCACCCATTTTACCCTCTGGTGCTCTTCACATTATTTCAATGAAAGGAATGTACTATATTTTAGTTTGATAATGTTTTTTATTTAATATTTTGTATTTTTTATGGGATTTTACGGTACTATATTATATTTACGCAGTAAATATTATCCATTTATTCACGTTTTGAGCATAAAGTATTCAAGATTTACGACAGTTTAAGTTGGAAATTAAATGTTCAGGTCTAAAGCACAGATTTAAGTTTAATCTCCTTTTAAAGACGTCACTTGGCAAATTATTGCTGAAGTGAAAAAAGTTTTTAAAAAGTGAACTTACATTTTTTTTTCTTTACAGAATTTTGTGTTTATTGTGATGAAAAATCCACAAAAATACTACTTAATTTTTTTATATGAAATCTATATTTGCAAAAACACTTTTTACTCTAAAACTGCAAGAAAACCAAAGCCATTAGAAAAAGCTAATAGGACTAGATGGTTCAATCCCTTTAGTAGGAAACTCTAGTTGCAGTATAGCAGTCGGTGTGGAGTGGTGAAAAGGAGGATAAGGTGAGATCTAAACAAGATCTAAGCCTGATCTAAACAAGTCGTGTTCCAAATTTGAGCTTGATATCTAAAAAATATTGGCTTTCAGTGAGATTTTGTTTGGCCGCAGTAGGCTACCATAAGATTTCACTAGTTGAAATTCGCCTCCCATTTATTTCCAATGCTCTCATTTTTGACCGTGAAGAGCACAAATGTGACTATTTTTTTCAGGACCATTTAACCTTTTTGAATCATGTCCATGATTTTGTGTGTGTGTGTGTTCACATAGCAAGTGCCAAAACCTTTACCAAGTTTCGTACAATTTTCCAGTCAGAAAGCACCAAAGCGAAAGAGTGCGATTTCTGAGAAAGTTTATCAGACTGAGCACCAAAACACACTTGTAGCCAATCAGCAGTAAGGGGCGTGTCCACTCACGAGGGGGGAGGAGGGCTGTGTTGTTTGTGATTTTGGGGGCGGAGCTATCAAGATAGGGGTGTGATCCTTTTGGGTAGAGGCACGTTTGTTTTGGTGATATCAAATATCAACAGCATGGCTGCACCCGAAATCAAATACTCTCTTGAGTAGGTACTTGAATAAGTAATTACTTCACGACTGCTAAAAAAGTATGTTCTATAGTATGAGTGTGTAGTATGAATGTAATACATTCGCCATGTTGTCATTATCATATGACACTACCAGCGTCTGTTACGTCGCTTCACTACCATTAATAAGTCCTCTCCCGTGGCCTCATGGGATAGTAAAGTGTCCATCGTATGCACACTTCAGAATCTCACCTGAAGAAGTAGCTTTGAGTCACATTTATCTTAGATGCCTGAAGGTGCAAAAAGAAAACTTCCATGGACAAAAACCATTTTCAATGATGTAGGTTATGGTTTGTGTCAAACCACACTGAAAAAACACTACGCTTTTTAAGTGTATGATTTACTTTAAAACATCTAAGTAATCTATATATTACATATATTGTGTCTTACTATATTTTCTAATAAATAGATAAAAATGTGAATGCAGAGACCTCAATACTTGGTATACAATACACAATGACGGTAACATTTGATGGATCGTTTTTATGTTTGAATGTGTAATTTTAAGGAGAAAATGACCTCCAAATGTCACAAAATGGCAAGTTACTAATCCTAACAACAAACGCAATGATAAAATAGTGTAAATACAGCTGGAAAACGGTGAAAAATCAACCTCATTAATTATTCAGGGCCCAGTGCATGATGGGAACACCAGTATCAGAAAAGTTGAGTAAATGTACTTAATTTTATAATGTTGATATTTACGCTTTCATTTCTACACGACTGAATTGAGTACTACTATAGAATTTACTTCTTTTTTTTATTCTTGCCTGAACTAACTTTTTCATGTAAATTACATTGTTTTTTTCTGTAGAATTTACTTCACCACAAAATCATTTTTATCAGTGCATTCATGACATGAAGGTGAGTAAATAATGACAGGCTTTTGATTTTGTGGTGAACCATCCTTCGAATGAAGTTAATGTCGTTATGTGAGTAGTGAATACTGACCTCTGTTGGTCAAATGAAGAAATTAATAGAAAATTAGAAATATAAAGGCACCAGCTCAGCTATATTGTTTCTTCATTCATTATCCTTTCCCTCCAAAACATATTAGGCTACTATTCAATATAAACGAGCGTTTAAACAAAACCTCCAGCAGAAAAATAACATGCGTGGCACAACCAAATTAATTTCTAAAACAACACAACACACACACACACACACACACACACACACACACACACACACACACACACACACACACACACACACACACACACACAGATTTGCATTAAAACAATTATAGTTAAATACTGTTCAAATGGTGCAATGCAATAAAAAAATAAAAAAAAATTCTGAATGTTTATTGTGTTTTCTTGCTTGTCCACAGCGTTCAGTCTGCAAAAATGTTGTGGAATGCAATGATTGGAAGAACCTTTTATGGTCCTACACTTTCCACAGATTATATATATTATACAAAGAAATACATTTAGACCACTTAACTTAGTGATTGCTACCAATATGTAAAGAGACTTTCAACCAGCATAACAAAAACATTTCCTGGAGCAAATCACCTACCCTTCCTTAAAGCTACACAGTGTAATTTTTTAAGTGGATTCTTAGCAAAAAAAAACACTTTGTTCTTTCAAAATTATATGTGCTCATTCATGTGTAATTACTTCCACCAACTAATCAAACATTCTCGTAAGCATAGAATCTGCCATCAGAATACATACGAGCGAGCCACTCGAACGGCGGCAGCCATGTTGCGCCACCATCTTGAAAATACATTAGTCAAAGAGGGACATACCTGGAAATTCAACAAGCCTGTTGAAGATGGAGGATCACGCCTATTCTCGAGGACATGTAACAGTTGCCAAGGAAGCGAAGGACAGAATTAAAACAACAACGCGACAGGCAAATCAACAAGACCAAAGTCAATATTGGAGTGGCTTTTCCAAGATGGAAAGAGCTCATGAGGAGCAAGGATTTTAAAACAGGTAATTCAGCTTTTTTGTGTAAATTCAAAGTTTTATAGTTGCTTGCCTAACTATAGCATGGTTGCGCATAACGCTAGAACCAGATAATGTCTAATAATGCTAGAACTTCCACTCTCAGTAACTTCCGGCTTCTGAACTGGTTGCAGTTCCACTCTGGTTCCACATGAGGGCGCTCACAGGATGAATGCAGAATGAATGGAGGTCTATGGAGCTATACCCCTCAAAATCCACTTTTCTCAGGATATAATTTTTTGTCTAGTAATTTGAATGTTGTATTCGAAAGGATATGCAAAGAAATTACACATTGCTGGGTGTTAGATTTTTTAGAGTCACTTATTTGCTTTAAAAAGTCTTTTGAAATGTCAATGACGTCATACACATCGTACGACCAGAGATACCGCTTAACGGCAATCCTTCAGTCACTTTGGTGCTTTCGCGCTCTACACTTTCTTGTTTCTCGAAGCATCGACAACACAGCTGACACAGGTAAGAGCTGACACAGGTAAATACACAACACAGCTGACACAGGTAAGAGCTGACACAGGTAAATACACAGGTAACACAGCTGACACAGGTAAGAGCTGACACAGGTAAATACACAGGTAAATACACAGGTAAATACACAGGTAAATACACAGGTAACACAGGTAAACACAGCTGACACAGGTAAATACACAACACAGCTGACACAGGTAACACAGCTGACACAGGTAAATACACAACACAGCTGACACAGGTAAACAGCTGACACAGGTAAATGCACAACACAGCTGACACAGGTAAGAGCTGACAGGTAAATACACAACACAGCTGACACAGGTAAACAGCTGACACAGGTAAATGCACAACACAGCTGACACAGGTAAATACACAACACAGCTGACACAGGTAAATACACAACACAGCTGACACAGGTAACACAGCTGACACAGGTAAATACACAACACAGCTGACAGGTAAACAGCTGACACAGGTAAATACACAACACAGCTGACACAGGTAAATACACAACACAGCTGACACAGGTAAACAGCTGACACAGGTAAATGCACAACACAGCTGACACAGGTAAGAGCTGACAGGTAAATACACAACACAGCTGACACAGGTAAACACAGCTGACACAGGTAAGAGCTGACACAGGTAAATACACAGGTAACACAGCTGACACAGGTAAGAGCTGACACAGGTAAATACACAGGTAACACAGCTGACACAGGTAAACACAGCTGACACAGGTAAACACAGCTGACACAGGTAAATACACAACACAGCTGACACAGGTAACACAGCTGACACAGGTAAATACACAACACAGCTGACACAGGTAAGAGCTGACACAGGTAAATACACAACACAGCTGACAAAGGTAAACACAGCTGACACAGGTAAATACACAACACAGCTGACACAGGTAACACAGCTGACACAGGTAACACAGCTGACACAGGTAAACACAGCTGACACAGGTAAATACACAACACAGCTGACACAGGTAACACTGCTGACACAGGTAAATACACAACACAGCTGACACAGGTAAACACAGCTGACACAGGTAAATACACAACACAGCTGACACAGGTAACACTGCTGACACAGGTAAATACACAACACAGCTGACACAGGTAAACACAGCTGACACAGGTAACACTGCTGACACAGGTAAATACACGTGCTAGGAGAGTTAAGTCTGCCTTAACATTCTGGTCCCACTTCGGATGCCACGATGCCATCAAGCGGTATCTCTGGTCGTAATCGGTCCTTCACTGACCAATCAGCGTTAATTAGCAGAATGCTAGCGTATTATGGGCAACAACAACTCAACATGTAATGAATCGAAAGGACAAGTACTCGTTCATTCAACTTTCGACCTATAACCCATGTTGAACTTGCAAAACCTACAATCAAACCTGAGATTTCTCAACGGCAATCGGGTAAAAGAGACAAATTTAGCCGTCTAGCTCCATAGACTCTTATTCATTTTGCACTCATGGGCGATCGCCCCCAGTGGAACTCTGGTGGAACTACAACCAAAATTCGGTACAATAGGACTTAATAGGGAGTGGCCAGGCTCTCCGTAGACGGGCTCTGGTAGAATGACGTCTAGGATACTTTTCCTCGTGTCAATGATGAAAAAGGATTGTTTACCTTGGAATAATACGGCCACCGTAGTTAAAACGCCCTCCGAATGGGAGGGGCTGGAAAGTAATATTCAGTTGGTACTAGTCATATACAATTTCACGGCTAGATGGGAGAAAATCTTACACAGTGTAGCTTTAAACTGCTTTGACATTAAAGTAATGATGTCTTTTGAAATGAGTCACATTTGAGGGTCTTTTAAAGGTGGGGTATGGGATTTGCAAAACGGCCGGCAGATTTTGAAAATACACAACTCAAATGGTCCTACCTTCTTTCCTCCAACGCTGGCCCTGATTCGCAAGAGGGGGATGGGGGGAGGGGGTGGTACAAGCATTTGATTGACAGACTTACTGTCCAATGATTCTAGGTATGATTCTTGGAAATGATTGTCTGGAGTTTTTCGAGTCCTGCCCGTTCCACAGATCCATTAAATTGCTTAATTTTCATTTCAGTGCTTCTAACTCAGTGGCTGTAAGTGGGTTATGAATAGGATTTCAAGTGATTTTGAAAAAATGGACAAAAAAGAAAATCACATACCCCACCTTTAAATTACATTTGAACGTTTGAACCCCTCTGCACTAGATGAGAAAATGAATCTGAAGATTGTAGGTTTATTCTGAGGGTGTTTCTGCGTTTACATGGACCCTTATAATCGGATTGACGGTTCAATCGGACTAAAAAACCTTCATGTAAACACCTTAATCGATCGGATTGGAATTTCGATCGGATTGAAAGGGGTGGTTTATTCCTTTTGTAATCCGATCGAGAGAACATGTAAACACTTGATCGGATTGAAAACCGAAACTAAAAAGACTGCACATGTGCAATGACGTTGAAATAGCGGAATGCTAATAGCTGTTCTTCCTGTTGAATTAAAGGACAAGTTCGGTATTTTACACTTAAAGCCCTGTTTTAAGATTGTTTCTGATGAAATAGAACGGTTAAGATAGAAATTTGGACACATGCTGCTGGCCCGAGAGTGTTGGGTGTCTGTGGTACACCCCCCCACCTCCACAATGGGTGCACTGGAACAATCCTTCATAAAACGCATTAAACTTTAGTTTACAAAGACGTGAAACTCACCGAGTGGTCTGGGGTGTTCACTGATATGCTCACAAAAAAATCGCTGCAAAAGATGCTTTCCAACAGCTTTTATCGTAGTTTTAAAACTCCATTAACTTGTACGGGATGTTCTGTGAGGTACGGTATTACTCCGCCACCGGAAACGGAAATGGGTTTTTTTGTATTCTTTCTGTCTTATGCAGTATCGTAGGCTACCCTAGCAATTGGCAAAGGTGCATTATCGCCACCAACTGGGCTGGAGAGTCTATTATTCAAGCTCTCAAGGGAAGAATGTACAGATGTGAGGTGTTTGGAAAAATAGGTCCACAGTTTTACAACAAAACACCTGTTGGAAAGCATCTTTTGCAGGGATTTTTGTGTGAGCATATCAGTGAACACGGGGGGTGCTACCACAAAAACCTAAAATTCTCGGGCCACCAGCATTTGTCCAAATTTCTATCTTAACCGTTCTATTTCATCAGAAACGATCTTAAAACAGGGCTTTAAGTGTAAAATACAGAACTTGTCCTTTAAGTGTCATATAAATAAGTGTTCCATTATTTTAAAAAAAAAATCTAATTTCACTCAGCGTCTGTGAAGTGAACCAGGACAACGTCCCACCAGTCCTTGTTTCAGATTCTCATCCACACACGACTGGTTTTGGGCGCGGGTTTTACTGCGTGATATATTTAAGCAGCACGACAAAACGGTTCAACGTCAAATCATGACCAGAGAAGGATAAATATAATCTGCTGTTTAAAACATATTGAGCCAATAGAGGAGATTGAGCCAACAGCGGCATATTCGTGCAGTGTGCGCATGTCAAAAAAGCAGTTCTGATTTGAATCTTGTGACATAAACGCGCACATTAACCCGATTACTTTACTTATCGTTCATGTAAACACCGTGTTCGGATTTATCAATCGGATTGATTTCATTCCGATTGAACCATCGCTTCATGCTCGATTCAGAGAACAGACTCATATGAGACAGACAAACACGGGATACAGGCATAACATACAAACATGGATCATATTTCTGAACACAAGACAATACATCAAGCGTTGAAAAGCCTTTTTAGACATTATAAAATACATAAATAACCCATCAGAGTTGAGCATTTCGTAATTCCTTTTAATAGGTTAAATGAATTATTTTGGCTAACTGAAACAAGCGATGTCTTCAGAAATTCCAGAAAGTTACACAACTCAAACATCTAATTCCATATGTAACATTAAAGCAGAACTAAGCATACAGAAGATGCATCATTAAAATCACTTCAACATTAGAAAACTGCAGTACATCTGTCGAACATTAATGTAAATGCGCATTTAGAAACAGCTCTATTATAAAACAAACACACAGTCACTTTTAGACATGAGTTTTCATGTTTTATGGGGACTCTCCATAGACATAATGATTTTTATACTGTACAAACTGTACATTCTCTCCCCTTACACTAATTCGACACATCACACAAAACTTTCTGCATTTTTGAATTAAAAAAAAAAAAAACATCACTTATATGATTTATAAGCTGTTTTCCTCATGGGGACCAAAAATGTCCCCAGAAGGAAAAGGATTTAAGAAATTGCCATCTTTGTGGGGACATTTTGTATTTTACATTGACATTCTACAATATAATGTTTTTGCTGAGCCGAGGACTTTTAAGTAGTTTTTAAGATGACCGCAGTGGGGCCAATCTTTTCAGATTTCAACAAGTGAGTATTCATAAGCTTTTACATTGTTTAAGTCACTTTCTCAGAAACTCATACAGGTTTGACATTAGGGTGAGAAAATTACATTCTGACATTCAATTCTAATTTTAATTTGAACTATCGCTTTAAATCCACACATTGCTGGTTCCTTTCCTTATAATAGAAAAAGCTCAAATCACAACGATGCCAGTTTAAAAGTTATTTACAACAATCAAACTACAGCTAGGACTACTTATCTGGACAAGCTCGGTCAGGACACATGGATCGTAAAATCAGGACTGTCCTAGTTTCATCTCCTCTTTATGGTGTGCAGTTTTCGACAGGACAGTCACTGTGTCTCGGATTGGTGTTTGTTTCCCGCTCTGGTCTTGTTCCTCTCGTGGAGTTGATGATGAACTCGATGGGCCGCTTCTTCCTCATGCTGGATCATCTGATGGTCTTCAGGACCTGCTTTCTTCTCTTCTTCTTTCTGCTCACTGATATGAATCTTCTGTTGTACCTGTAGATACGCCTGAACTCCGTGCCGCTGGGTTTGGCTTTCACTGAAGTCAATGACTCGACACTCGTACGTCCCCTCGTCGGATCGTTTGACGCTAGATAGACGGAGCTTATGTGAGATGTTGCTTCCAACCACTTTTACCACCTTAAAGCAAATATAAAATATGGTTATTGAACATTCAGCTAATTAAGTTTGGGAATTAAAGTGGCTGTATGTAGAGTTCAGAATCATGTGTTATAGTGACACCGGTGGCCGTTATAGTGAACTGCAGCTCTTACTGCTCGTGCTCACGTGACGCACAAGAGACTGAATGTGATTGAAGGCCTTAATAAACTCACAGCGAGGGTATTTTTCATTCTTTGCGCATTGAAGTGATATACAGTTATCGAACATGCAGACACGTCCACTGCTGCGAACAACGTTTAGATGAATATGTAAATATGTGCTTCACGCTTTCCTCTCAATTACAAAATAAACAACAAAACTGCCAGCGGTGAGAAACAGCGGTTCAGAAATCATCTGATCATAGAGATGTGGATGTTTTCAGCAGATCTCAGATTCATCATGACGACAGATGAGCTCATTAATATCACACTGTTATGATAGTTTGAGTATAAAGTATATTTAAGACTATAGATTATATACACATCCTTCGATATTCCCGGCAAAAACGTCCCGAATCCTTCATATAAAAATCAGTCTGCAGACTTTCATAGACAAACTAAGTCAGGGAAGGTCTCGTTTTTTAAGTTTCGTTACAAGCTGTTCATAATGTTAGCAATAAAAAAGTGATTAATACATGAAAATTCTTACAAAGAGCCCCTTTAAGAAAACGTGAATTGCAGAGAGATGCAATACAATGATCATGTTTTTGAGCATGATTAATATCTATTGCAGAAACATTCCTTCTCACAAGAGGTATAATTAATGAACATAAATCAATATACAGGTATGTAAAAGCACCTGATAGCAGAAATTACTTACTAAAAAATTATTTTAAAGAATAGGCAAGAGTGACTATCAGTATTTCAACAAGAAAAGCAAAACGTATAAGTTTGATCTTCCCTCTCTCTTTCTCTCTCTCCATATATATATATATATATATATATATATATATATATATATATATATATATATATATATATATATATATATATATATATATATATATATATATATATATATATATATATATATATATATATATATATATATATATATATATAGTAAAATTTAAGAATAAAGCAATGTAATAAATCAGAAAATAAATAATGCATATGGAATCCTGAACATTAAGTCAAATTAAGAGAAATTTCTAAATGCAAAACTTACACTTATTTTATTCGCCCCCATTGGTGTGTTTTCCTGAGGAATCACCTGTAGACACATCAACATATCAAAACTAAAGTTAAGACTAATTATCTGGACAAATTGTGTCCAACTCTGTCTCAGGACATACATATGGTTTGTAAAATCGGCACATGATTTAAAAAAAAAAAAACATAGCAACATATATTGGTTAAAATATTTCTTATTTTTTAGACATATACATAATGCTCAATACATAACTGGTATTGAATCAATTATAATTATATTTATTAATATAATTTCTTCATCATCTTGGAATACCAAGGTATTAATGGTCCAAATATCATAATACGGTACACTGGCTGCTTGGTAAAATAAAAAATACAATACTTATATTTATAACAATGTTGGGTAGAGTTTACAAAGTATTCAAAACTGTGTTACAGTGCGATTTTTTAAATTATTTTTTATCTTCAGAAACAAACTGCTTGATAATCTACCAAATATTTTTGAAAGAATAAGACTATTCATCTTTAATATATGAAAACAACGTAAAAACATTCGAAAAGGTGAGTTTTCGGCTTTCCTGATTGGTTGTTGACGCGTGTGGCTCCGCCCAGTCTCGGCTGTGTCTGGTGTACCACCACTGGATCTCCAATGAGGAGGAGGATGAAGAAGATCCTCTGAAGGAGCACGACATCTCCACATCATCTCCAGCCTGAGACACCACGTCACGAGGAACCTCGGTGAAAAGTGCTGAAAAGGAGGAGATTGAAACTATTATTAGTCATCCTGCTCTCTATTGATATAATCATACTGGTTCTGTGAATCTCTTCACACAGATACTTTCAGTCGTGTGTGTGTGTGTGTGTGTGTGTGTGTGTGTGTGTGTGTATGTGTGCTCGTGTTTATATTACATTGTGGGGACCAAATGTCCCCACAAGTATAGTAAAACCTGAGATCACCTACATTGTGGGGACCAGCCAGCGGTCCCCATGAGGAGAACAGCGTATAAATCACACTAAGTAATGTTTTTTTGAAAATGTAAAAATGCAGAATGTCTCCTGTGATGGGTAGGTTTAGGGACAGGGGCAGTGTAAGGGGACAGAATATATAGTTTGTACAGTATAAAAACCATTACGCCTATGGAGAGTCCCCACAAAGATAGCGAACCAGACGTGTGTGTGTGTGTGTGTGTGTGTGTGTGTGTGTGTGTGTGTGTGTGTGCGCGCGCGCATGTGTGTGCCTAGAGGTCTGACGGTCCAATGCTCAAGAAAACAAATTGCAAACAGGACTGGAGATAATTAAGCAGATACATTTGAGGACAAACAATATAATTAATTCATTAGTATAAAACACACACACACACACACACACACAGTCTGATAGCCTAAAGGGAGTCAAAACGACTCTGCCATTCTCCATGTCTTCATTCAAATCTACTATTTATTTCTCACTGGACTATTGTTCAAGTCTTTCACATAAGTGAATATTAATCGATAATCTTCCCTTATAATCATACTTTGTCTGAAAAGGCAATGAAAGATGTAAACTGCAGTGAATTGTACGTTTTTGGTGGTTTGCAAAAATGTAGGTAGAAGCAAAAATTATATAGTAAATAAATAATATAAAATAAATAATTAAGGAATAACTGCAGACAATTATATTATTAAATATTAGCCTTACGCAAACCCCAAGATGTTGTGTAGAGTATGCATTTATTTCAAGACATTTTTTCCTACTAATTCCTTGTGTGTAAAACTGCTTTCATGCATCACACTTTAGGCATCTTGCTTAGAAATGTTAGGGGACGTTCTTCACTATAATTGCCTAGCATATAAAAACTTTTGATATCCCGGTAACTTGAAATCTGAAACTATTGGACTCAATGAACCTCAGGATATCACACCGTGGCAATGCCAGCATTTTGAGTCTGTGCAACATTAGTAACACACACGCACGCACACACATCTTTTCCCTTTGCGTCTTTGTAATTACTCCCTGATTTCTGCTCTTTGTCTCTGTAATGAGAATGTACAGTGTGACCATCTGCTGTCTTTGTTTGGAGAGAGAAAGACAGTTTCTCTGGTCATTAATATGCACAGTCTCTATCTGGTTGGTTTAAACTTTAAAGGATCTTAGAGTCTAAGATGGTGCAGTGTTACTGTCTTAGAGCTGATCTGACCAGTGCTAACGCTCATATTGAACAGATCTCGATTGAAAAAGCACTGGATCTCCAGTGGCAGAAGTTACAGTCGTCTCTCTTATAGAACCGTTTACAAACCGTCTCTGAATTTCTCCTCAGCTGATGTAGCTTCAGTCGTTCCCTAAACAACTATTTTTGGCTCTGTGACAAATTGCTTATGTTCCTCTAAGATAAAAGCGTCTGATATGTGCATAAATGTAAATTTACATTTTCTTTATTTGTGAAATACATGTGCAAAACACAACCGGAGAACTTCAGAAGCTCTTCTGCATTCAGCAAAAACATTTTCAATTTATAACAGCTGTATTTGATTTGTTGATGTATCCTTTTTTTTGCATAATAAAAGTCTTATTTTTTTGTATTGTACATTATGTATAATATTTTGTATTTTTCTTTTACTCAAGAATCTAACTTTAAACTATATTCAGATAAAATTACTATTATAATTATTGTTGTAATTATTATAGTGAAAAATACAAGGCAACTTTTTCCTGGATTAATAAAAAAATAGTAGGCTATGTGTTCAAATAGCATGATATTTTTAGAATATTTAAGTAATATTAGATGAGCAAGAGGAAAAACAGCATGCTTGTAAATGTGATACTGCTTTTATACAACCATTCAGTAAGTCCATAATATCTTAAACACAATGTTGCCAGTATACAGAAATTTGCTTTTGCTCCATCAACAAAAATATAATTCCTGTTGAGTAAATGATTCAATGACTCAATGACTTCCTTCCTGAATGAATTACTGTTTTTGAACAAATCAGTTGAATGAATGATTCACTCATAAAGACTGTCATTTGTCGTACACGTACTTTGACTGCAGAAAAAGTCAATGTAAAATTCGGGACAAACACAGAAAAGCAGGATAACTGCTGTTTTACAGCACTCTTGAAATGCTGCTCGACCAAGACTACTGAGGTCATGTGACAACATCGTAGTGTACTAATGTCGCATACGGTTTTAAACACACAGCTTCACATAGTAATATAAAGTGTATACTAGAATGGAGTAAGAATTCCATTGTCCATTGACGTGATAATTAAGCAGCTCCACTGTTGCTTTCATTTGAGGATTGTATTCATTCTTTGCTTTTAGTTTTTCTTTACATTTTTACGAGGTTTCCAGCAGAGAAGCATTACCACAGCATGATGCGTTGCATGCTATAGTAGCTGGATTGGTGTTGCCAATGCTTTAGAAATCATCCAGTATACTTGCCCTGACTGATATATCCCAGGAATATTGCCTAAGATCTGCTTGGAATGTTCCTTGTTCTTCATGGTGATGCATTTCCATGGAAATGCACTAATGTAATTGAGTGTGTTTAATTGCATGCTTGTGCAATCAAATCAAGTTTATTACGCATTCAATAATTGTATTCTTTTTTATTAATTCAGTGAAATTAATTATCTTTTCACTCTAATATTACAGGCTACATTGTTCTGCGTTAAATACATAATTGCTCTCTAATCCAAAAGGTGAATGCTTTTTATTTGTGCATACTTTTTCTTACGGTGTTTATCAATTAAGAAATAAGGTACAAGAGGTCTTGCAATATTGTGAGAAGTCACAGTTAAAGACTTCAGTAGAGTGCCTGTATACACAGCTGTTGGTATAATGTGTGTTTTAGGATGGCAGGAACACTGTATTGACCAATCAGAATTACAGTGGACTAAAACTATTCATTTGGGCTGTGTCTGAAACCTGCAGCCTCGCTTACCAGACTGTCAATGACTTAATAGGCAGCGTTTGCATGAAGGCACATACTGAGCTTGCAACCAAGGCATATTTAAACATATTTAAACTTTGGATTCCAACATGCATTGTTGCCTTCCTATCTCTGTATATGGCGATCTTTTTCAGATTTCAGATACAGCCAGCTTTAAAACCTCATTTTAGCCATCAGGGCTTTTACTGCACTGATGAATGACATGCAATGTTACAATATATCTCTCTACCTACAGAGAAGTAAGCATTACCTACTCATTATGGTGGTATACTACCAATTCTCAATATGGTGTACCACTAAATGGCAGAAGTGAGTGTGAGTGTAGGAAGGCAAAGAAAAATAAGTCATAAATGACAAATAAGAAAGTTGCAGACGCCAGCATGATATTTGTTCCCTCACCGCAACAAAGGGTTCATTAGTTTAATCTCAGCTGGAAGAAGACCTCCATACAGATGAAGACAGGCAGAATAGGTCACAAAACCCCTGTAGTCATTATTAAACCAGCTCATGCTGACCTGAGACATGGAGACAAATCACAGATGATATGGCAAATTCTGTGCAGAAAATGCTCCCATGTTTCAATATACCAGCTTTAAAATGGAAATGATATTGGTTTTTATTAAATATCCCAATTAAGAACTGTAACGGAGCAGGCTCCCGCACCACCTCCTCTTCACCACCGGAGGGAACCGTCACCGGAATATTAACTTTAACCATCGAACTCCAACTGATTGCACTCACACCTGCACCTCATTCACACACACTCATATAAGCCTCATTTACACACTCATTCAGTGCAAAGTCTTGATCTGCCCCGGCCATCATTTCTGAGCGTTATTCCCCGAGTTTGATTCCTGTGTTTGATTTTGGATTGTTTACTGGACTCTGATCTTCTCTGCCTGCCCTGACCCCGGACTGTTTACTGGACTCTGATCTTCTCTGCCTGCCCTGACCCCGGACTGTTTACTGGACTCTGATCTTCTCTGCCTGCCCTGACCCCGGACTGTTTACTGGACTCTGATATTTGGCATCTTCCCACGCTGTCAACACTTCCGGCCACCCTCGTCTTGCTTTCCCGGAGAAATTTGACGGCAACCCAACCAAATGCAAGGGTTTTCTGCTACAGTGCACGCTTTACCTCGATCAGCAACCATCATTCTACCCCAATGACGCCGGTCGCATTGCATTCGTTTGTTCACTACTCACCGGAAAGGCATTAGAATGGGCTACGGCAGTTTGGAGACCCGATGGCTCTGCATTTCCTTCATTCACAGGATTTCTTCAGCAATTCCGTGATGTCTTTGAACAATCCACTGCAAAAGGGAATCTGGGAGAACAGTGGTTAACTCTCTCTCAGGGACGAAACACCGCTGCCGGGTATGCTCACTTTTCGCACTCTCGCGGCTCAAACTAACTGGGTCGAGGATACTCTTAAAACACTCTTCAGAAAGGGACTTGTAGTCGAGTTACAGTCTGAGTTGGCCTGCCGAGATGAGGGCAGGAACCTGAATGAATTCATTGATCTCGCCATCCAGGTTGATAATCTGATCCGCCACCCTAGAGCCCCACCACGATACACACACGAAGCCGCCACGGCACCCGAGACCATGCAACTGGGATTCACCCATCTCTCTCCAGAGGAACGAGAACGCCGCCAGCAAAACCGCCTCTGCCTGTACTGTGGTCAGCCAGGCCATATGAGAATCAATTGTCCCGTTCGCCCTGCCCATAGGACCCAAGAGGTGAGTAACCAAGAGAATCAATGTACATCCAACCTCTTACTACCCATTCGTTTGTCCGTTCGGGACCAAAACATTTCAACCACTGCTATGATCGATTCAGGAGCTGCGGGGAACTTCATTTCCCGTGAATTTGCTTTTTTACATCAGCTAAAATTGAACCCCTGTTCTTCTTTGACAGTGGAGGCGCTAGACGGACGGAAGAATTCACCGGGTGACCGAAGAGATTACAATGCACATCGGGGCCCTGCACTCGGAGAAAATTCAAAACTACGTCATTCAAGCTCCACATCATAGCATAATACTCGGTCTGCCTTGGTTACGCATCCACAATCCACACATTTCTTGGAGAGAGGGTCAAATCACTCAATGGGATGCCACATGTCACAAGCACTGCCTGATTAGGATCACTCATGTTCCTCAACCCATCTCAACTAACCCCACTATTGATCAACAAGAGATAAAACTCCTTCCAGAATACGCAGATCTAACTGAAGCCTTCAGCAAGAGGAAAGCATCACAACTTCCTGAACATCGCTCCATTGACTGTGCCATTGAACTCATGCCCGGAGCCGTTCCACCTAAAGGTCAAATTGTTCCCTTATCTCAGCCTGAATCTGAAGCCATGAAGCAGTACATTGAGGAATTGGCCAAAGGTTTCATTAGACCCTCAACATCTCCAGCATCAGCAGGTTTCTTCTTTGTTAAAAAAAAAGGATGGAGGGTTGAGACCCTGTATTGACTATCATGGACTCAATGAGGTGACTGTTAAGTTCCGTTATCCTTTACCTCTTGTTCCAGCCGCTCTTGAACAACTCCGCCAGGCCAAATATTACACCAAACTGGACCTTCGCAATGCCTATAACCTCATTCGCATCCGGGGGGAGATGAATGTAAAACAGCGTTTCAACCAGCAGTGGTCACTATGAATATTTGGTTATGCCGTTCGGCCTGTCTAACAGTCCTTCTGTTTTTCAGTCATTCATGAACAATGTTTTTTGGGACATGTTGGATAGATGGGTGATCGTATACATCGACATTCTAATTTTCTCGAATTCCCAAGAACAACACATTCAACACGTCAGAATGGTCCTGAAACGTCTAATACAGTACCAACTCCACGCCAAAGCAGAGAAATGTGAGTTCACACTCATTCAGTGCGAAGTCTTGATCTGCCCCGGCCATTTCTGAGCGTTATTCCCGAGTTTGATCTTGGATTGTTTACTGGACTCTGATCTTCTCTGCCTGCCCCGATCCTTTGCCTGTTTTACTGGTTTGTCTCAGCCTTGCCTTCTCGGTTCTGTTTGCCACTGTTGGACCCTGCCTGTTTTTATGGAAGTTTTTTCCTAACATAATTCAAATGAAATTTAAAATGCTTAAATCAAATAATAAATCAAAGTCTCAAAACAACTGATCAAATGATAAATCAAATGGTCAAATTATTTTATAATTTCATTATTAATTTTCATTTTAAATTTCATTTGAATTATGTTAGGAAAAAACTTCCATATGTTTTGATTATTCTAATAAATGCTGCAAATGGATCCTCCTGACTCCGCCTCGTCACAACAAGAACATTTGTCTAAGTACTGCACTAACTTCTGCAATGATAAACTGACCATTTATTCAGACATATTCCAGCTGTGTCTTAATTTTTTTCTTTCTCTAATTAAAATGGTTGAATTTGTTAGTCAACTCATGTTTTTCAATATAGCTTTACAAAAGGCTAACATGATGGAAACTGTTGTTATTTACTGTAACTAACAAAAGCCAGTTTCAAAATGGCATCATCGTACAGAAAATCATTTTTGAATGAAGTAAGGTCAAATGAATTCTGTGATGTTTTGTGGTGTTAGTCTGCTACAGTTTCTTCCTTGAAGCAGAACATGAAAGTGAATTTTCACAGAACTTGTCAGATCGTTCACTCAGCTTGTGCACTTCACTGAAAACACAAGAACATAGATTTGAGGACTAACTTTAACTTTTAATTGACTCCCAGTGGAGAGGCTGGTAACCTGAGAGATTCAAGCCATTAGCCGTTAATAATCCGCTCATTCACAGCGCTCTCGTTTATATCGATCCAAGACAGATTAACAGCTCAAAAATACACACAGCATTAATCACACAACACAGAAGAACAAAGCAGGGGAAGCACAGTTACAAAAACCTGAGAGTGACTGAATTACTGTAAAAGATGGACATGCAACTATTTCCATTCAAGTAAACGACTGCCCACAAATGACTGCATGCCCACTGATCTTTTTACACCATTGAAAACTGAGAACAGAATGGAAAAACTACATTAAATAATTGTCATGATTGTAATTTTTTTCTTCTTCAAATACCTGAGGATGCCTTCATTTTGCAAGTGATGAAATTGAATTGAATCAACACTGACTGTACTGTGAATATTCAATATAGGCTATCTTTTATCAGTTGCCATGACTCAAAGGTCCACTGAAGTGCTTAAACACGCAGCGTTGCTCAATGTGTTGATGTAAATTCCACTGAAACAGCTCCTGCCCTTTTTAAAATAACCAATAGCATTTTAGTTTATCACTTGAGTCGTTAAAGCCACAGTTTCCCTCTAATCTCGAACTGTTTCTCCTCCACATCGCTTTAAAATATAGTATTCTGTGCAGAATTCAGTCGGGTCCGATATGTTTTCTGGTCTGTGGCGACTCGATCATATGATCCGCTGTGTGTCGTGTCTCTGGACCGGAGCTGCGGCGGTTCGTGTGACACGAACGTGAAACCAGACTTTATTCTCCCCAATGGAAAGCATATTTACACTGTCTGAATCGTTCCCTATCCCCTATAGATGGGTTTCCGATGACGTCACATTTCTCCCGCAACTCCTTACGGCGCCATCTTGTGTGTCAAGTGGGTCAAGCGTTTGTGTTACGGAGCATGATAATAATTAAACTTGGCATTATTCTGAACATGAAAATCATGCGATTATTCTCCGTTTGGCTGGAGTTAATGTTCAGTGCTGCTCTTGTGAACATTTAGAGGTTTTTGTGCTCTGGAGATGTGACACTTTATCTAATCATTTCCAAGATGGGCTAGCTAAATGCGCTAACGTTAGCTCTCATCGGCTGTCAAATCGCTGTACCCAGGTGGCTACTATCGACACAGCCCTTGAGAGGTGTTGGCTGGGCAAAACAACACTCTGACGATTGTCCACCTTCATCACTTTCTCTGTGGCCACATCAGCTGGTCGAGCCAGAGGCTAACTTACACCTGGAGCACATCGCTCCGTGCTTCTGCTCTCCATCTCTCTCCTACACTAAATTAGTTCGGAGCGTTGTGTTGTTGTTGTTGTTGTTTTTTTTTTACCCAGATGGTGTTGTCTTGACACTGAGTCTAAATGTACCGTATAATAAGGGCTGTGCAGATATCAGCCGCCTGGCTACAGCGATGTGAACCGTCAATGCAGGGCTCCAGACTAACTTTTCCACGAGGGAGTGAGAGCAAGACAGCGCTTAGTTTGGTGACGGTGAAGTCTTGTTTACACTTTCGTTGAGGGAGTGCGCGCGCGCGACCGGCTCTCTCTCTCTTTCTGCTCGTTCTTTCAGTTAAACATGCGTCCGTCCATAGACTGTAAAAAATAGGTCCTGTCACAAGCGCAGCAGTTCATGTACATTATTCACCGATCAAATAAGAAATCAAAAATTTGATTGAACGAATAACACACAGATTTAAAACACGTACAACAAAAATTACCTCAACACAAAAGAGTCAAAAATACTTGGGTAAATGAAAAGGCGGTAAACATCAGGTAAACATGAGCATGACAGACGGGCTTTGATGACAGCTTTGACACACAACATGGCGGCGCGCCGCAGAGGATAATGGGTAATTAGAGAAACGGAAACCCATCTATACGGCATTTCAGAATGTTGGTAAACAATAGCAAACAATAGGCACAAGATACTTCCGGGTGGCAGAAAGCGAGCGCCTTCTACTGACTAACTGAAGAGATCCAGCCGGCTACTGTAACAATTACAAACATTGTTGTTGATAAAAGTTGAAACGATGATGAAAACGCGTTGTCTTTGGGGTTGCGCTGCCTGATACACAGCAAATGGTTTAGGGGTTTTATCGATTTCCCGTGGGTGAGGAGGTTATAGCGAGTGGACGTCGTGTCGTCAAAAGTTGGAAATCTTAAATGATCCCCTAAATTATATGATTCATCCAACTTTTACATTTCTGCTGCCAACCTAACCCTGCTTGCCCTTCAACTCTGTCAAAACGGTCCATCTACAAAATCATAGCAGTGCATATATCTTCAGCCGGGGAAATTCCAGACAATATTAGTAAACTTGTCTCTTTTGAAGATCAGACTCATTGCCAGCCAGTCTGCCTGAAGTAAAGAGGGCTGCCCACTCACGCATTGACCGTGAGACTCGCGCAATTGTCCCTTTTCACACACTCTCACGCCACACATCCTCACATTTCTCACGCAACTTACCGAAATGTATATTCCTCACACATAATATCAACCAATCAGTGTTTTTCAACAGCGCAAAGAGGTCAATATAACAGCTGGAGAACAATTATGTCACATAACATTTACCTCAGGAAAGCCATGACCATGATAGGCTATATAGCACGTTATTTTGGCTAGAAAAAAAAAGAGCTAGAGAGTATTTTGATAATTATGTGTAGGCCTACTATATAACATATAAAAAATATATTTTTTGCTTATATCATTAAACACAGTTGTTATTATGATAAAAAAAACGCATTATATTTAATTAAATTTTTTATTTTTATTACATTTTTACTGTTGACGGTGGGTCTCCCTTCCAAGCAATTTACTAGCATTGCCATAGGAACGCTTCGCCTTTTGCCACCCGGAAGAGCGTCTATTACTGTTGTGACGTCATGGTGAATTGTCCATAGAAGAAGTGGACAGAGCCATCTCATTGGAACTCAGTTGAGACGGTTGAAGCCCATTTTTAGCGATTTTTTAGCACTTCCGCTCCTGACGCGCAGACTCAAACCGCCTCAAACTAAGCTTGATGACGTGAGCACCCTGTCTGACAGATGAAAATATTCTAGTAGCTGTGCGTGAAAACTGCCAACGTTGATCTTGCAGAGACGGCGAGCTTGAGCAAAGAGTTCTTTGGCGTGAGTGAGCAGGAGTAAGTAATTTGTATAGTATTTATTTTAAAATGTAACGCCAGTACACCATATTAAGTTAATGCATTGATTGCCTGTGAGCTTCTCCTACTGTCTGTACGGTAATTTCTCTACTGTGCGACAGAGCGTCGAGTGGTTATGACGCAATCGTTAGCCTATTTTTACAAAAACTGTTTCTACGGGGCCATAATGTAACATAGAAGGTAATGGAGCCCTTTATACATTGTCGTGTTTCTTTAGAAATAAATAATGGACAAATGGAGTCTTTAAACGCCTCAGATGTAAAGTTATTCGCTGTCAAAGTGACGCGAAAATGAATGGGAGTCAATGGGAATGCTAACGCAAGTGAAGTTCTGCTACAAGATGGCGGCTCCCGCGAGGCTTCAACTTCCGGTCGATGGATTACCCCCTTGGAATTGTCCAATATAGTGCACTATGTGCCATTCCCCATGTAGAAAATAATAAATGTGTGAAAAAGTGATTTCAGCTGCAGCTTCAACGTTTATTTATAATGTAGGGGGCGGAACTTCAGATTAGAGAGCATTTGATTGGACAGAAAATCTGATGAGAAGCTGAAGTGCAGAGTGACATCATCAAAATCACTCATCCATATTTGCGGGAGAGAGAGACTGTACATTTTTAATTATCTTCTAAAAGTGAATTTTGACATTGTTTTGGAGCACACTAGCTTATAGATAACAGTAAAGCTAACATATTCATACTAAAAGCCAAAAACGTCGATTTGATTTCATGGGGACTTTAAGCATCAGTTTTTACACTTTATTTTCTGTCCAGCTGGTTACATCCTTGCAGGACTGCAATTCAGATATATGTTTGGATTACATTTGACAAAAGACATTGAATGGGTCTTAATTCTGCTTATGTCTGTTTGAAATTATAGATCAAAATATAGGCTTAGTTGAATATTTGTTGTTTCCACTGTTGGTGCATGTTGCCAGGACCCTGCTATTAATAGAAGTGTTTTATTTAAATATAAACAGTTAGCCTAAACATGTGGATGTAAATTAGCAATGTTGCTTTAATCCAGCTTGTTTACATTTTGTATTTTAAAAATGTTCATTAACATGCATTGTACAAACCAATTATGAAACACAAAACATGAAACAGCAAACATGTAAAAGAAAACACAAAAATATTTAACCATTGTTTTTAACACTAAATATATATGTATAACTTTATATCATTTCAAACCGGCAAACAGATATTTAAAAACAAATCATAACCGTCTCAGAAAATACTAAAAACTGTCATGAGAACACAGATCAAATTTTCATTTAGTAGCCTAGTTGACTCGTCTTAATGAATGCCAGCGTGGTTTTATTAATTTGATACCCATACAAAAATTACAATAATGTGATTTTAGTTTTGAGGAGATGATTTAGGCTACAGAAATTATTCTATTTAAGGCAGATTTAATTATGTGTTACCATCAAACATTCAAACACTGCTAAAAAGTCAATTTAGGCTAAATTAAATTTTAAATCAATAAAAATAATACTTAATACTTAAAATAGGCCTAATGACAATTTGCCCCAATCTCTGCCGTTTCAGCTATTATCATCTGTCATAAAACTAAGATAGTTTAGAACTAAGAAACTTTATATCAGCAGTTTATAAGAAACTTTCAAAAACAATGGTTTCAAGCTCTATTCATAAACATTTCATGCTAAAAAAGTGCAAGCTGCCTATCCAGACAGGATATATTTGCGTTCTGAATCAGTTCACGCATTTATGATGCCCCAGAAACGCAATCTAGACAGCTCATTTGAGACACATCCCACACTCAATACCGTTTCATTAGTTCCCGTTCCTCACGCCTACCGTTTCCAGATACGTGGTTGTCCACCGCCAAATTCGCGCTGATTTGGGCATAAATTCCCACCGAGTGTAAAATCCACAGCATCTCTCCAAACGAGCCCATGTCTGCTCTATGCACTCATCAGATCTTCCAGTGAACCGGCAGCCGAGCGCGTGTGTCGTGTGGGCGTCGGTGTCCCGGAGCGCGGAGGAACACACGCGTGTTTGTGATGAGGTCAGGTGAATTATCATCAATTAGGCGGAGGGATATAAACTGCTCGCACTATCAGGTAGCCTATGAGACCTGTGCATTGAAAGTCTCTTTCTCTGTATAACTATGAGGTGAGGTGATGGGGTGGTGGAGGGATGCTGTGAAACTGTCATGGGACAGAGGTGAGGGAAGGCTATATTTATACCTTGTGCTGATTGGTTGATTACTTGAACGTGCTCCTCCCGAACTTTGTTACATAAAACTTAATTTAATAATGCATGCTGTTAGGTGTCATCATTTGCACGTTTGCTTTCGCCAACATGGAGAAGATGTTAACATGTAAATGAAGAGGGGAAGATCACTTGATGGTGTATTGTAACGGCAGATTCCAAACTCTAAACAAAAACCCTAGAAATGAAAGGAACAGTCCACAGAGAGGTGAAAAGTCTTGTTTTATGTATAAAATATGATTTAAGCCATGCACAGATGCACTCCCAATCAATAGTAGTAATAATAATACATAAAATCATTCACACAGTAGTTGTCTGTTGAATTTTTTTCTAGCTTTAAAGGTCACTAGAAAATTGCATGCTGTCTCTCTGAACTATTCAATCAGCGATGTTTGCTTTTAAAAGCAGAGTTTTATTGGAGACAGTCTGGTGGATTTAAATTCTTGCTGTGAAGGACGAGGCCAACACTTTAGCAGCTGCTAACCTTGAAGGGGTCAATAAATGAGGTCAAGTGTCTTCATAGTAGGCTAAGCTGTGGAAAACATGACTTGCAGCTCAAATACAGAATATAGATTTTCTGAAAGCTAATCTTTTGACTGCTTTATTGGCCCTTGGTGCCGTTGGCTTTAAAGCGGAGAGCCTTGCGTGAGCAGCGGGTTGCAGCGTCGGCTGGTTTGAGATTTTATTTTGGCCTCAGCACTTAATTGATCAATAGTATAATTGATTGGCCTGCAAGACAGGCTGGCTGAGTTAATGAGTTAGTGATTAAATGGTAATGAAAAGGTTCAGGCACCCGGGAGAGCTCTTGCTGACAGGCTTAAGGAAACAACCTGGAAACAAAACAAAAAAGCATTTTAAAATGCCTGATTGAACAAAGAACTTTTCAGAAGTTTGCACAATTTGTTTGAAGGAGTCATTGCTATTTTTTGCATGTGGGTGAAGCAAACGTAACATTTTAAAAATGCATGGAATAAAGAAATAACTCCAGGGTGTGCAATCATTTTCCTGAAGGTTACACTAGACTTTTAGCATGTGAAATTACTTTAAAAATTACATGAGACAACAGCATTTGATGTCATGCTTTTTTGTTTTAAATAAATGTATACATCAATTCAAAGTATTAAGATATCTTATATTATTATATGACAGTGTTACATTTACATTTTTAGTAATTTCGTTATGTGCTTTTGTCATTTTATTTGATAATTTTTTTTCTTTTCTTTGAATATTGCTGTTTAGTTTAATTTAATTTCAGTTTTAGTTTTAATATATTTTCAGTTAATAATTTTTGTGCCAAGGCAACATTTTTTAGTTTCACTAATAGTTTATGTTTTTCAACGAATGTTTCGGTTTTATATTATTTTGGCTTTATTTAAATGAATAGAAATAGTTTTAGATTTAGTTACCAAAAATAACCCTGCTGCACACCATGCAATGTGGAGATTTGTGTTCTTTGTATCCAGACTGTCACGAGTGGTCAATTACAAGCACAAAACTTTGCTTGATCTTGAACACTGATCTTGAACATTGTCTTGAACACTGATCTTGAACACTGATCTTGAACACTGACCTTGAACATTGTCTTGAACACTGATCTTGAACACTGATCTTGAACATTATCTTGAACACTGACCTTGAACACTGACCTTGAACACTGATCTTGAACACTGATCGTGAACATTGTCTTGAACACTGATCTTGAACACTGATCTTGAACACTGTCTTGAACACTGACCTTGAACATTGTCTTGAACACTGATCTTGAACACTGATCTTGAACACTGATCTTGAACATTGTCTTGAACACTGATCTTGAACACTGATCTTGAACACTGATCTTGAACATTGTCTTGAACACTGATCTTGAACATTGTCTTGAACACTGATCTTGAACACTGATCTTGAACACTGATCTTGAACACTGATCTTGAACATTGATCTTGAACACTGATCTTGAACACTGATCTTGAACACTGACCTTGAACACTGATCTTGAACATTGTCTTGAACACTGATCTAGAACACTGATCGTGAACATTGTCTTGAACACTGATCTTGAACACTGATCTTGAACACTGTCTTGAACACTGACCTTGAACATTGTCTTGAACACTGATCTTGAACTCTGATCTTGAACATTGATCTTGAACATTGTCTTGAACACTGATCTTGAACACTGATCTTGAACACTGATCTTGAACATTTTCTTGAACACTGATCTTGAACACTGATCTTGAACACTGATCTTGAACATTGATCTTGAACATTGTCTTGAACACTGATCTTGAACACTGATTTTGAACACTGATCTTGAACACTGATCTTGAACATTGATCTTGAACACTGATCTTGAACATTATCTTGAACACTGACCTTGAACATTGTCTTGAACACTGATCTTGAACACTGATCGTGAACACTGATCTTGAACACTGATCTTGAACACTGATCTTGAACACTGATCTTGAACACTGATCTTGAACATTGTCTTGAACACTGATCTTGAACACTGATCTTGAACATTGTCTTGAACACTGATCTTGAACATTGTCTTGAACACTGATCTTGAACACTGATCTTGAACATTGATCTTGAACACTGATCTTGAACACTGATCTTGAACACTGATCTTGAACATTGTCTTGAACACTGACCTTGAACATTGTCTTGAACACTGTCTTGAACACTGACCTTGAACATTGTCTTGAACACTGATCTTGAACACTGATCTTGAACATTGTCTTGAACACTGATCTTGAACACTGATCTTGAACACTGATCTTGAACATTGTCTTGAACATTGTCTTGAACACTGATCTTGAACACTGATCTTGAACACTGATCTTGAACACTGATCTTGAACACTGATCTTGAACGCTGATCTTGAACACTGATCTTGAACATTGATCTTGAACACTGATCTTGAACATTGATCTTGAACACTGATCTTGAACACTGATCTTGAACATTGATCTTGAACACTGACCTTGAACACTGACCTTGAACATTGTCTTGAACACTGATCTTGAACACTGATCGTGAACATTGTCTTGAACACTGATCTTGAACATTGTCTTGAACACTGATCTTGAACACTGATCTTGAACACTGATCTTGAACATTGTCTTGAACACTGATCTTGAACACTGATCTTGAACACTGATCTTGAACACTGATCTTGAACACTGATCGTGAACATTGTCTTGAACACTGATCTTGAACACTGATCTTGAACACTGTCTTGAACACTGATCTTGAACACTGACCTTGAACATTGTCTTGAACACTGATCTTGAACACTGATCTTGAACATTGATCTTGAACACTGATCTTAAACACTGATCTTGAACATTGTCTTGAACACTGATCTTGAACACTGATCTTGAACACTGATCTTGAACACTGATCTTGAACATTGATCTTGAACATTGTCTTGAACGCTGATCTTGAACACTGATCTTGAACATTGATCTTGAACACTGATCTTGAACACTGATCTTGAACACTGATCTTGAACATTGTCTTGAACACTGATCTTGAACACTGATCTTGAACACTGATCTTGAACGCTGATCTTGAACATTGTCTTGAACACTGATCTTGAACACTGATCTTGAACACTGATCTTGAACATTGTCTTGAACACTGACCTTGAACATTGTCTTGAACACTGATCTTGAACACTGATCTTGAACACTGATCTTGAACATTGTCTTGAACACTGATCTTGAACACTGATCTTGAACACTGATCTTGAACACTGATCTTGAACACTGACCTTGAACATTGTCTTGAACACTGATCTTGAACATTGATCTTGAACACTGATCTTGAACACTGATCTTGAACATTGTCTTGAACACTGATCTTGAACACTGATCTTGAACACTGATCTTGAACACTGATCTTGAACGCTGATCTTGAACATTGTCTTGAACACTGATCTTGAACACTGATCTTGAACACTGATCTTGAACATTGTCTTGAACACTGATCTTGAACACTGACCTTGAACATTGTCTTGAACACTGATCTTGAACACTGATCTTGAACACTGACCTTGAACATTGTCTTGAACACTGATCTTGAACACTGATCTTGAACGCTGATCTTGAACATTGTCTTGAACACTGATCTTGAACACTGATCTTGAACACTGATCTTGAACACTGATCTTGAACATTGTCTTGAACACTGATCTTGAACACTGATCTTGAACACTGACCTTGAACATTGTCTTGAACACTGATCTTGAATACTGATCTTGAACATTGTCTTGAACACTGATCTTGAACACTGATCTTGAACACTGATCTTGAACACTGATCTTGAACATTGTCTTGAACACTGATCTTGAACATTGTCTTGAACACTGACCTTGAACATTGTCTTGAACACTGATCTTGAACACTGATCTTGAACATTGTCTTGAACACTGATCTTGAACACTGATCTTGAACACTGATCTTGAACGCTGATCTTGAACGCTGATCTTGAACATTGTCTTGAACACTGATCTTGAACACTGATCTTGAACACTGATCTTGAACATTGTCTTGAACACTGATCTTGAACACTGATCTTGAACACTGATCGTGAACATTGTCTTGAACACTGATCTTGAACATTGTCTTGAACACTGACCTTGAACATTGTCTTGAACACTGATCTTGAACACTGATCTTGAACACTGATCGTGAACATTGTCTTGAACACTGATCTTGAACATTGTCTTGAACACTGATCTTGAACACTGATCGTGAACATTGTCTTGAACACTGATCTTGAACATTGTCTTGAACACTGATCTTGAACACTGATCTTGAACACTGATCTTGAACATTGTCTTGAACACTGATCGTGAACATTGTCTTGAACGCTGATCTTGAACGCTGATCTTGAACACTGATCTTGAACACTGATCTTGAACACTGATCTTGAACACTGATCTTGAACACTGATCTTGAACACTGACCTTGAACATTGTCTTGAACACTGATCTTGAACACTGATCTTGAACATTGTCTTGAACACTGATCTTGAACACTGATCTTGAACACTGATCTTGAACGCTGATCTTGAACATTGTCTTGAACACTGATCTTGAACACTGATCTTGAACACTGATCTTGAACGCTGATCTTGAACATTGTCTTGAACACTGATCTTGAACACTGATCTTGAACACTGATCTTGAACATTGTCTTGAACACTGATCTTGAACACTGATCTTGAACACTGATCGTGAACATTGTCTTGAACACTGATCTTGAACATTGTCTTGAACACTGACCTTGAACATTGTCTTGAACACTGATCTTGAACACTGATCTTGAACATTGTCTTGAACACTGACCTTGAACATTGTCTTGAACACTGATCTTGAACACTGATCGTGAACATTGTCTTGAACACTGATCTTGAACATTGTCTTGAACACTGATCTTGAACACTGATCGTGAACATTGTCTTGAACACTGATCTTGAACATTGTCTTGAACACTGATCTTGAACGTTGTCTTGAACACTGATCTTGAACATTGTCTTGAACACTGATCTTGAACATTGTCTTGAACACTGATCTTGAACACTGATCTTGAACATTGTCTTGAACACTGATCTTGAACATTGTCTTGAACACTGATCTTGAACACTGATCTTGAACATTGTCTTGAACACTGATCTTGAACATTGTCTTGAACACTGATCGTGAACATTGTCTTGAACGCTGATCTTGAACGCTGATCTTGAACACTGATCTTGAACACTGATCTTGAACACTGATCTTGAACACTGATCTTGAACATTGTCTTGAACGCTGATCTTGAACATTGTCTTGAACACTGACCTTGAACACTGACCTTGAACACTGATCTTGAACACTGATCTTGAACATTGTCTTGAACACTGACCTTGAACACTGATGAGTGCACAAACACACACTAAACACCTGCATCATCTCTGGCTGTGTTTCGATGGTTTTCAGGTTGAGTGATAGAGCTGGTGTGGTGTTTTACTCTTCTCTCTGATCCTGAAAGCATGTGTGTCTCTTCATAATTGCCAGCTGTGAGATGCCAAGATCTAGAAATGGCCAATAACAACAGATGCAAAAATGACAGAAAGAGAGAATGAGGAGAAGTGAGGCATGGAACGAAAAACTGAAACGGTCGTTCCTGTTCTGCAGATCCACATGAACTCCGTCTGATTAAAATGAATGCATATGCTTGTGATGTAATTTAAGGAAATATTATAACTATAAATAATATATCAGACTTTCAGAAATCTGCTCTGGTTTATGAAGAGCTGAAGTTGAGATGAAGTTTGTTTTGCTCATTTCAACCATCTTTTGAAAAGTTGTATTTTGATGAATGTAAAACGATGTCATTTTTAGAGCAGTACAGTGTTTTTTTGTAGCTCGTGTAATGTTGAGATTCTGCTGTACAATTTATCCTGCAATGTTAAAAAAAAATCGAGATAAATTACCTTTCATTTGTAAAGTTTTTAATTCATTGCAATGACTGCATTACTACCTTTTTATGTATTGCATTTTATGTAATGTATATATTTGGGTTGAATTTCCAACAAAAATAACAGTTATGAGAAAAAAATCTGTTAAAAAAACAGAAAAGGTATATTTAAAACACAATGCAATGACTAATTCAAAATACTGGGAAAACACCTGTGAAAAAGGATTTCATATTAACACAGTACATCACGCCGAAAACACAAACCATACCATAAACCATGCAACACATTTTTTGCATTATTAAAATATAAGAATTACTACACAAATAATTAATTTGAGACTGAAGGGACCTTGATTTTGTGACTCCTGAGTTTTCTAACATTGAGAGTAACAAAGCAACTACAAAACATCGCAGAATTCATCAAATCTATTGCTAATACATGAGTCCTGCATACATGAGCATGGCATGGATGCTGTATAGTAATACAGTAAAAATGTGTGGTATAAGGTCGCTTTTCTAGTCTTCTCCTAATGGTGCTGCTTTTATTCCTCTATAACAGGAGTATGACAGCTGGTATTTCACATGGCACAGTAATTGCCCTTGAGAGGCTGAGAATGACACATACATCTCGATTTCTCTTTCACATGCTTCATAAAAGAGCATTTTAGTGCTGCTATTTGCAGCTCAAGTAAAACCGGACGGAAAATGCTTGCAAGAAGTCTTTGTTTGCTGGCTGTATCTCTCATTATGACCGTCCAAAACAAACCATTACAGTACAGAAATAGAATGCAACATCAGAGCATAATATCCAAGTCTATATGAACACATACTTTTAGATACTTTTGGATTCGATTTTTTTTTTTTTTTTTTTTTTTTTGCAGTATGACTTTTCATCTTTCATAGTTCCACAGAAATTAGCAAAACATAAAGCATTTGTTAATCAATGAGAAACACACACATGCACATTTGAAACGTTCTCGGTGGAAAAGAGAGCCAATAGTGAATAACGTAATAAAGAGAAACGTTCTGAGGCAATGAAAGCAACCGTGGCTTCATTAGCAGTGTGTTTGGCAGCACTAATGGAGACAAATGTGAAAACGCTGCCAGCAGAGGCGATAGAAACAGAGACATGCTTCATTCTAATGCACATGGAAAACAAGTCCAGTCAGTAAAAACACAAGCTGTCACAAACTGCAGAATCCCAGACAACTATCAGTGAATGATAACGTGTCACTGTGACGTCTTATGCACAGAATGTTACTAAAATGAGGAAAAAGCCACAATCCATATGCTTGTTTCAAAGCTTGAGCTGCAACTCTGTATATAAAACTAAAGTGGTTTATGTTTGGGTATTTCTTTCAATAACTGCCATCAATTATTAAATAGTTGTAAGGGATTGACCAACGAAAATGCATGTCTAATACATCGTACTCAAACTGACACATTTGGCCCCTCAAGTTTTAATCGCTTATTCTGAAAATCAGCCCACAAATCAATGTATTGCTTTTTTAGTTTCCCTGTAAATCTTTTAAATTGTTGTTAAATAGAAGTCTAACTTTATTCATTTATTTTTCTGTATTTGTGACATGCTTCTCTGCAATTCCCCCCACTTGTATTGTATTATCTTCGATCCGTCCGAAATAAAATGATCATGATGTTTCTGTAAATTCTTAATAAACAATATCCTCTGACATTAATGCACTGAACATGCAGAGGCATTTCAAGTACTTGAATTTATTGTGAGCACATATGCTGGTTTCGAGATTTCTTTTCTTTCTGTTCTTCTTTGCTATGAACCTCTGCAGGTCGTAATAACTTGGGTCACGATATTATTGTCTCCAAATTGTGTTTCAGCCTTGGATGTGTCTGTGGGGAAATAAACACTGCTTTAACGCTTAAGAAGATGGAAAACAGAACGATGGCTTATTTGACAACTGTGAGACAAAATGTGGGTCAATAAAGAAGTGAACAATAACCCAGTTCTCAGATTAACTGACAACAATAGCATGCTGTCTCCCCTATAGAGAGAGAGAGAGAGAGAGAGAGATTAAGTTTCTTATGAAAAACCAATAGATGACATCTGTGGCATCATCTCCATCAAACAGGTTTCCTAAACAGACCAAACTCTCATTGGTTGTGTGAATGTTTGCCTGATTATGATCGACAGTGTTGCAGCAGAAAGATCCAATGTTTTTTACAACAATCATTAAATAGTAATAACGTTTTTGAAATCAAATGCTTCTTTTTTTTGTAATTCAACTTTTATTTATTGTTTAACAGTCAAAACGTCAGAGTACATCACCACATTATTCAGTAAATACCTTTGCAATTACACACTCAGCCACTAGTCACCATCAGTGGAACACAACCAAAACAAAAACACATGCAAATTAAACAATTATTAAGCAGTCCTATTCATTTACACCACTTTTATATGCTGCCAAAAATGATCCCATGTTTTTTTTCATTTCTCCCTCATTATGCAGTCTCCCCAACATGCTCTCATATGAAGAAATTTCAAGCATCCCATCAACCCAGTCTTTTAGGTCTGGGGTTTTGGGGCATTTCCAATTTCGTAAAATCATCCTGGCAGCTGTAACACAGCCACTCTTAATAAGGGTAAATACATTTTTTGCTGATCACTGATTTATATCCAAGAAGGCATAGTCGTGGTTCCACGGGTGAATTAGACCCCATCCACTCTTCAAGTACTGCTAAAATTTGACACCAGAATGGGTGAACTGAACATTCCCAAATCATATGTAAATAACTACCCTCTTCTTCATTGCATTTCCAGCATAGATTATTTCCAGCTATCCTCATCCTGTAAAGCCCAGATGGTGTATAATAATATCTATGTACTATTTTTACTGAATTAATTTCCCCCAGCTTCTTACCCACAATAGATAGGATGTACCGCCATCAAATGCTTCTTTGACCAAACGGTGGATGTGACACTTTACAACACAAAGTTGGTGTTTTCGGTAACACTTTATTTTACAGTGTCCTTGTTACATACATTATATGTAATAACAGTAAATTATGCATAATTACATGCGACTAACCCTCAACCTAATCCTAATCCTACCCTCTCCCTATAGTACATGTAGTTGCTTAATATTACTCTGTACTTAAATATATAATTACACTGTAACAAGGACACCTTAAAATAAAGTGTAACCCTAAGGTTTTCTTCCGTAAAATTAATTTATACATTGCCAATATTTTTCCCAACAACTTTATGAAATAACACCCTATTGTCCAGCAATTGTTTGTGTTTTTGTAATGAATGCCGATTTTATTTACAATGATAGACAGCTAAAGTTACCCATGTCACTCGCCATTCGTTCTCTGAGGCTCCAGCTGTTGCTCCAAATCAACATGTCCAGGAAGAAAAGCATGCTATTGTGGTGACATGCCAGGTAATACCAGTAAACATGTCTGTTTTATACCAGTTGCTTTCTGAGTAAAATGTCAGCAACATTCTGACTTGTGCGTTGTGATTTGTGTGCCGCTGCAAATGTCTGATTTAAATCGAAACTGCAGCACAAAGAGGCAGAGAGGGGAACAAGATCCTGACACAGAATCACAGTAAATCATCACAGGTGTATTCTGTGCGGCCCACTCCATAACCCTCCTGTGAATCATCTATTCTTCATGTGCATTTCAAACCCACTCAATTATTCTAATTCACCATGGCAACAGCATCAATGAATTTCCTTCATAGAATCAAAGTGATACAAAGAATGAAAGTCGCTCATAATGGTCAGGTAAGGCACATATGAATGCAAACAGCTTCCCTAATTCATGTTTTTGCACTGGTTCTCAGCTGTTTTGCTCAGCTAGTTTAATGCATAATGCAAGTTGATGAGCCCATTTATTTTTCCTTCAAGATTATATGCTTAGCTGCATTTTTTATATGCATTCAGCAATTCGCCACTGCTTTTTCCAACCAAATCACACTTGAGAACCACTGATGTATTGTGCTACACCTACTGAAACAATTCACATCGACAGCTCTTTAAAGTTATGTATAAAATACCTGTATATATAGGCTACTATATTTTATTGCCTAGTACAGACAAAATAGAAAATAAAACTTCAAAAAAGAATCTGCCAAAACCTGCAAATCTTCCAATCCAAATAGAGACACGAATCAAAACTGCTATATTCTACCAAAACTGTTTGTGTTAGAGAACCTCAGGCACACTTTCAAACTATTTCAGTCACGAGCACACGGATATAACACTATCTAAATCCGTTGAGGAACCTGCGTGTGTATACCGTCACACCACAGATGATGATGTGCAGAAATGCTAATTTTATTCAGTGTAGGCGCCAAGAGCCACTTCTCCCTGTCTCATCTCTCACAGTCATGGACCTCTGTTGTGCCTCGGATGACTCTGAATATGGAAAGCTTTCAAATCAGCTTTCAAATCATCCAGAGCGAACACGATGTTCTCTGTGAGTTGCCATACAAGCAAGAATTGTACACACCTGGGAAATAAGACACAGTGCAGTTGTGGCATGTGGCATGTTGCATTACTCAGGGACAGAATGAGAGTTTCTTATCGGACCAAAACGTCTTGGAAAATGTCTTTGACTGTGTTTGGACAGGTTTTATTATAATTTCTGCAAACATTTCCAGAAAAACTGCAAATCCTGTCCTCACTGGGAAAAATGTGTAATGTCAGGATAGATATTGTTTTGGATTTTTCTGTCTGCGGGTTACACTGTTAGTGGCGACAAGACCATCTTTATGAGTTATTAGAATGATTCATTGGTTGAAAAATATTGATTTAGGAAAAATAAAGTGAATGGCTGCATCCGAAACCACATTTCCCTACTATAGTAGCCGAAAAACAGCATGACAAAAGAAGTATGTCCGAATGCAGTATACTCATAAAAGAGTAGGCAAAAAGTATCCGGATGACTATATCCAATGAGATTCTGAAGTGTGCATATGAACTCTCTCAACTGTTAAAAAACAGATTTAAATTGTGATATTAAATAAAAAATTAACATAAGTAAGAAATGTACTTTTGCTATGGTTAAATGTTTGATATCTTCCAAAGATTTCTGAATTTTGCAACCATTTTTTCCTTTATATTTGATATGGCAACTAGTAAATACACTTAAGTTTCGTCATGCTGGCATGTGTGGAAGTATTTAAAACAAGTGTGTTATAACTAGCCTGGCGTTCGGTTGTGCCCGCTCACCCCTATACCTCACCACTACCAATCCTCTGCCAACACAGGGCCAGGCCATGCATACACTGGCATGATCATATCATATGAGCACATGTGAATAGCAATTAGAGATCTGTCACCATTTCCCCAGTGTAACAATTCCCCAGTGTAACAATTCCACGCTGAGTCCAGAACACAACTACAGCACAAACGGCTTGCTAACAAATCTTGCAGTATCCAAGTTTTTCCAGACATTTTAACTTCCTCTTTCACAATGATTTCACATATAACTCACACTGCGAGCAGGCCTATCCCATTCTCATCCTATGGCGTCATATCTGACACTTTTGACATTTCGTCTAAATCCAACGCGCATGGTACCCTTTAGCGTCAATATAACACGCACAGAGATGGGTAGGTTTAGGTCTGGTGTAGGGTTAGGGTTAGACCGCTAGGAGGCGCCTTCTGACCCATATATATCTGCGTCTCATATTGACGCTAAAAGGGTGCCTTGCGCGTTGAATGTAGACGAAATGTCTCGAGCGTCAGTATATGACGCCTTGGGATGAGAACGGGCTGGAATGGATGTCACTGTGATCATCGCATGATCTCTTGTGTTGACTGGTATTGTACTGTGATTCATCAACTGGGGAAATATGGCAATTTCTAGTTAAAACGTTTACCATATTTACCTGAGGTGTCTTGCCTTAAATAAAATGCAGATATTGTATTTGCCACATGTTCTGTACCAGGAATGTAAAAAAAAATAAAAAAATAAAAATAAAAAAAACTAGAAGAGAAATCAAAGAAAATATATAACAAAATGGAGCAAATGAAAACCCAATGGCGCAGCGACCCCAGAACCAACTCAAAAATGCAAAAAAAATGCTGGAAATGCACATCCCCCCCTAACTAGCTTCAGTTTAGTAAATATTAGTACCTCATTGTGTAAGAAACAATTACTTAACACACACATCTGGCTTTATCAGTGTTGTTGAATAGGGCTAGAGCCTTTAGAGGAATGACCATTACCAGGTTCATTCTCACCCGTGTGAAACTGTCAGAGAGAGCTTCAGTCAGGACCACAGAGGACCAACTACACCATGGCTTCAGGCTGAGGGAGATTTTACTCTTCTGTCATCAAGTAGTTTTGTGTTCAAATCAAATATTATTGTTCCACATCTTATTGTTAAATGGGTCATACCATGAATAATTTAGTTTTTGAAGATGAGGGCTGGTCGCACAACTTGTTCATGTTCATCATCTGAGCTTCTACCAAGTGACAGATTAATTTGTGTTGTATTGTTTGTATATCAGAGTAGTGCATACGAGTGTGATATAAGAAAGTTAGCAGGAAAAATAAAAGTGTGTTATGAAGGTAATGTAGTGCTCTCCAGGCAGTGGCGTGCACAGACCTCCTCAGGGGCAGGGGCGGAGGGACCAAAAAGGGCACTAAAAAAAACAACCTTCAAATAACAATCAAATGTATTTTTTACAGAATTTAAATGCAATAATTTATTAATTATTTAATAATTTATTATGAGGAAAGATTAATCTTTTTCGAGATACCGAAGCCAAAAATTATCCTTAATTTTGTATCAATAGAGTGCCGAAGTGATGACGTCACTTTGTAGGACAACTCGGAAGCTAGCGGCGCACGGGTTCCCTCGATCGAAAAGCTGAAGAGTTGTGACCCTTACACGTTTTGTCTATCAAGATAATCTTTACAAGTTAATCCAAAATTTATACATTTTGAAGCCTATATAAAGTTTTTAAAAAACACAAGCAGACACAATAAAGTTTAAAAAACCACAAGCAGGTTATAACTGTGTGTTCTATGTCATAGACCAAAACGTGACAATATTTAGAGGCTTAGCAAGACACTTAACCCCTAGTTGCTCCAGAGGCGTGCGACCTCTGACATGTATAGCAATTGTAAGTCGCTTTGGATAAAAGCGTCAGCTAAATGAATAAATGTAAAAAACTTCCGCGTTTTGGCCTACAGAGTGACGTCGTAACTTCGGCACTCTATTGTCAACGCAGTGCAGCAGCTAGCAGACCAAGAGAAGGCTGTCTAGCGTGCTCACTGGCTGCCCTGCGGCAACTGCAGCAGCCTATCACTGAGCCCGGCGTGATGTGACATCCAATGAAGGGCGCTCGCGCCCTCATCGCGTCACAGCCCACCAGACTCCAGGTGCTCTCTAAATGGCTGAACTGTGCTCCACTTCCAGCAGCGTGAGAGATGGTGACTGTTGATTTAGTTCATGGTGTTTAAAATTAGCCATGACATTCATCACTGGCACCATGTCTTTCAGCTGTGTGTGTCTGTATCCTAGTGCACTACAAAAGAGCAGCCTCAGGGGGGAGCATCACCTGGAGAGTCTGTGTAATACCTTGCTCATTTGTCTCAAAGTTAGTTGCTAATGTAGTGCTGCTGCTGCAGAGCAAGTATGGGCTTGCCACTGCTTATAGATACACAGACACGCTGCTTTGTGCATATAAGATATGCTGCATAAATAGACATACATAAATCCCGTAGCAGATCTAGGCAGGTGGAGCTGGGGAGGTGGAGGAGCAGTCTGTGTCTGTCCTCCAGAAAGTTGATTATTTTCACGTTTGAAGTCTCGTCAGTTTAAACATTCAAGTAATTTTAACCCTTTCAGGCATGAATTATGATAACCTCAGTTTTTCCTATGTGTTTTTATTGCTCTTAGGGCATGAAAAACAAGATTTGATTAGATTTTTTGTACAAATTTTTTAAAGAGATTTTCAGATGTCCACTTGAGTGGACAGGAGGCATTTCTGGTTTAAACTGAAGAGATACTGTATCAAGCCATTCAAGCACAAAAGCTGCGAAAGAGAACTAATGTGGTACTTGCGCGCTGTGATAGATTGTTTCAATGCACGGACACACCTGGGGCGTGCACACAGAAAGCCAGCTAATGGCAGCATGCGACTACCGAACTGAGTTTTCTTTCTTGAGCAAATACAGACAATATCATGTCAAAATTCCCGTCTTGACAGTCGGTTATGTCTTCAGGGAACGTAAACAAAAATTTAAGAATGTGTCATAATTATGAAAAAAATCTAATAAAAGTTTAAATTAAGACCATAAAAGTCAAAATTATGAGATACACAAGTAAAAAATATGACACAAAAAGTTTAACTTGACAAAGTCGAAACATTAAAACGTCATATTTATGACAGTGAAACATCCCATGGTAGACGTACTGAGTCGGAAGGAAGTAAAAAAATATCATGATTTGCAATGGACCAAGATTAAATGATAAAACAAGCTTTTGCTTGAGGAGGTTAAAGGAGGAGATCCCTTGTTGTCATGTGATCGCGGTTGGTGATGTCCACCTGAATTCACGTCATTCGCCATTGTTTTTTCAATGACGTGCGATTCGCATTGATAGGAATATCTGATCTGTCTGCATAGCCTACATGGCAGGCTCAAATGCACGTATTCGACTCATACCTGAATCCATATGCTTTTTTCCTGCTTGTGCGGTCATGGGTTATTTCCGATCTGTGCAACATGAGGAAAAAAATCGTAATTAGGTCACTTGAACCATGGAATGTAAATGTGGCCTTAGACTTACTACAAGAAGCAGTCTTCAAGTAGTAGTAAGTCTTCTTGTAGTAAGTCAAATGGATAATGGAGATTTATCTGTATGAAATGAAATGGCTCAAATTTGCTTCAACATGTCTCTGTGTATTAGGAAACATTCATAACACTCATGCATTTCTTATGCTCCCGTCATACTTGATTCATAACAGCATTTCTTCACCTGTCCTTGTATAAAATGCCACGCATTATTGTGATAAACTGGGAGTTTGTTACTGTTCTTCTCAGTTAGTGAGTGTTTGTCAGCCTTTCAGGAACAGAAACACAAAAGATCAGCAGCACTGAGCAGTTTTCTGTTACTCCTTCATTAGATGGATCAATACACGCCTCATCTGCAGAACACCAACCCCAGAGAAACACACACACAGAGAGAGAACACAACAGTCTCGATACAGAGGGAAAATCACCTTTTCATGGAATAATTAGCAGTATTAGCATCACTAACTGTTTCTCATAACTCGCTCTTATAAGGATTTGAGAGTATTTAAGACTTAGGCCAGGTTTCACAGACAGGGCTTAGATTAAGCCAGGATTAGGCCTTAGTTTGATTTGGACATCTAAGTAGCTTATATAAACATGCCTTAGACAAAAACATTACTGGTGTGGATCTTGAGACAAAACAAAGGCACTGATATATTTTAAGATATGTTTTCAGTGCAAGTTGCTTTAAAGGGGCTCTATGGAACTTTTAGCAGCCTCTAGCGGTGAAGTTTCAGATTGCAGTCAATTTTTACAAGAGCGCTCATGCTCGAACTCATAAACAATACCGTCTATTACACAAATATCTCGGCGAATACTCGACGGATTCGGCGAGCACATAGCTCACTGGAACCGTCTAGTCGAGCTGAAAAGAACCATATAAGTTTCATAATTTTTGGTGGTGTTTTCGCGGAGATATTAGGCGAAAATCATCGGGCGTGCTGCAAAATTGCGGATGACGGTGACGCCACGATCTCAGAAGAGAACCGCTCGTATCTCTGGAACGCGAAGACCCAGAGAGCTCAGATTCGGGAGAGGGGGTCCCAGGGGGACCCTTGCCTGAACGCTAGAGTGGCGGGCCCAGGGGACGCCCCCTAGCTGATCGCCGTTCGCTGGGACCTCCGATTTCGAACGGCTATAACTCGGGGACCCGGGCGAGTTGGACCTCAGGGGTGGGCTCGTCCGAAAGGCCCCGTCCAGCAATACGAACTAGTTGAGTCTTGGGAATATTGATCAAAGATTGACCGAGATATAAGCCGAAACACGTGCGCCTTTGACCGGACGTAACTCCCTCACCGTCTACAATAGACTGTATATAAAGGAGAGAGGCTCGGGCGCGCGCATGCACGTCACATCCGAAATCCGACCCGGAGCCTTCACATAAAAATAGGAATACTGGCCTTCAGAGGTAATAGCAAAACCTGACAAGTGGATCATTGTAATGTGTGATTACAACCCCTTCACACACAGGCAATTAAAAAAGGATTCATTTTAGTAGAAAAGTTACATAGAGCACCTTTAAGTTAAAACAGCTCAAACATGCATGTTAGTCTGTGAAACCGGGGGTAAGGCTTTTAGTTCTGTTAGATATTTTAACATCGTCTAGGACAATGGTAGGAAAAATTTAATACATGCATAAAAGAAGATGAATGCACTGTCAAACGTTTCCAGGACATGCAACCAAAATCAGTCAAAATATGTTACTAAAAATCCAACCACAAAACTACCTCAAGTTAAAGGAGGACTAGTGTAGTCTGTGGTCTTTTTTATATTTATTTAGTGCTTATAATCTTCGGTGATACATTGTCAGCCTTTGGCATGTTGAAACACATTACAGTTCTTTTAGAAAGTGTTTGAAATGTTTCCACTGCAGTAAGTGTGCACTCACTTGAACCCGAGAGTCTCCGTGTGAATGCCTTCACTCTTCTGCCCTCTGGTGGCAGATGCATGCGGACAGATTGCAAACAAGCATAATGCATGGACATATAATGAAAAAAAAAAACTTTATTTTCAGGCTTTTGCCAATATAAACTTGGCAGTTGGCACACACAGTTCAGAGTGATATAAAATAACTGTTTACAAAATAAATAGAAAGCAATAATTTCTAAAGGTGTTTCAAGCCTATAGCGAAGGATGTGTAGTATTTCTGTAGAGGTGTTTCCCTCTAAGCTGCTTGAACAGTGACGGTCTTGAATCCACGGAGGACGGTGGACTGATCCGTCAGCTGTAGACTAGCGTGAAGCATCTTGGCTCCCGTCGTCCTGGGAATGAAACGGATGGGCTTCCTCATGGTTTCTCGAGGCTGCATCGTAAGCCTGAGATATGAAGAACAGGACATTTCAAAACAGGCAAATCACTATTACTACTGCTCATGTTTAGAGTTAGGGATTTACACAATAAAAAATAAGGATTCATCATAAATCTAGATTAAATCAAGGCGTATGTAATAATTCTGTAGCAGCAAACTTAAACTTGCATTTAAAGCATAATTTTGACATTTAAGATAATTAACTTTAATTCTGTTGCTCCGCTATTATAGTTTATATTGTATAATAAGGCAAATCTGCAGGTTTAATTCACAGATTAATGTACGCTAAAGTTTCTGTGTTATGCATATGATTACACAATACACACAGAGAAACTGAAATAACCAGCATTTTAATGCTTCAGAAATGCAGGCCGACAAGTGTGTACTGACTCTTAACAGACACAGCTGCAGTGCAACTGATGTCAAAGATAAAGATGTCAGGAACAACCCCACCCACTGTACAGATATCACTGTATGTACTAGACAGTGTGACGCCCTTCAGCTTCAGGTATGTGTGCTAAATTTACCATGGAAATCATGTGTGTGCTAAAATACCAAAGTTGTTATGTAGTGACTTACTACTGTTAAATCAAAATAAATGAATGTGGGATCTTTTTTAAACAGTGTAAGAATATTTCTATGGTTTTAATTACTTTTTTAATGATTATTATTGTATTATTTATCTAAGTAAAGTCACTATGGTCAATTTTTACAATTTAGTTTGAGCATCCCGATCAGCCCAACACACTGTATCAACCAATGGTGTGTGTTTGGGGTGGAGCTATCGTTTTTTTGACCAATGACAGACGAGGGGGGGCGTGTTTGGGAAACCTATTCGAAAACAGTAACTTAACTGAATTACATGGTTATTTTTGTGCATTCATTTGGTGATCGATCGCTCTAAAAACTAAAGCACTTCACGTACCTCATCTGAACCTTCTCCTCCAGGAGTCCTGAACCCGCTACGATGAGGTCACCGCTCACTGCAATGTTGAACGGGTTGGTAAAGGTCACCGTGGCAACTTGCTGTGTGTTAATGATGACAAAGTGCTCGTTTTGAATCTGGAAGAAAACACAGGGTTCTTATTAAATTGCTTTATTACTTGTGAATTCAGTTATGCCAAAAATCTATATAATATCCCTTTTTTAATAATATCTTATGATCTTGGAGTGATGCAAAAACAACCCGAAACCTTTATTTTAGTCACAAAACAAACATTGTGTTGTTTTTTTTACAAGTCATCATGAAACTGCACTTGCAATCCATTGTAGGATGAGACTCTGTTTTGTCCATGAAAGGAGGTCACTATGTATATATTAGGGATGCACGATATATCGGCCACCATATCAGTATCGGCCGATATGTCCATTTTTAGTGTTATCGTTTTCGGCCCGATAAGAAAAGCTGGCCCATATATTAAAGCCGATTAATATTCACTTCAGATGCGCACTGTTCACCATGATGGTTCTGAATTGCTTGAAATATGATTGGATTCACTTCAAAAAAGGAAAATACACTAAAGTGCATCATGTGCAGCGCAAGTCTGTCATATCAGCTACATAAAATTATAATGAGAACATCATGATTGTGTGCTTGGGACATGGATTTTAATAATGAGACTTTTGTTTTTGTAATTAGGCTCTCAAAAATTATATGAAAATATAGATTTACATCATGCCAACATGCCAGTTATTGGCTTACACAAATATAAAGAATTATCGGTTTCGGACAAATTGTTCATATCGGTGCATCTCTTTTATGGGGTTCGCTCTAAACAAGGAGAGTCCGCTTTTAGCTACTACGCCAGCCGCAGCTGGAACCAGCTTCCAGAAGAGATCAGATGTGCTCCTACTGTAGTCACATTCAAATCCAGACTGAAAACACATCTGTTTAGCTGTGCATTTACTGAATGAGCACTGTGCCACTGTATGTGTCCGACTGTTTGAACTCTATTTTATTTAATTTTTTATTCTAAACTGTTTTAATTATTCTTATTTCTGTTGATTATTTTAAATTCTTTATTCTAAACTGTTTTAATTATTCATATTTCTTTTGATTATTTTAAATTTCTTCTATGTAAAGCACTTTGAATTACCACTGTGTATGAAATGTGCTATATAAATAAACTTGCCTTGCCTTGCCTTGCCTTATGTATGAAGACTTCAGATGCAAAAGCCTCTAAGTCCGTGGTTTTTGTTTACGTTTTTGTTTAATATTAACATCTATATCACGCTCCTATGTATAGGTTTCTACCGAAGTACCGGCATTTCTGAATGTGCTGAGGCTGGGATTCAGTGAGTTTGAAGTGAAAGTATTTGATGAGCGTATACTATGTGCGGAGAGCATTCACACATTATTATTATCTCAGAGATGGCTTTTAGAGGCTTTTGCATCGGAGGTCTTCATATATATATATATGATGCCAGCGTGATGCCAGTTGCTTTCTAGTGTACGAAGTGGCGTGATGCCAATTACTTTTTAGTGTATAGTGTGGCGTGATGCCAATTACTTTCTAGTGTACAGAGTGGCATGATGCCAACCACCCTTTAGTGTACAGAGTGGCGTGATGCCAATTAATTTTTAATGTATAAGTATTTCTCAGTTTTTTATGTATTGTGTTTGTTTTAAATGTCTGGTGCTGCAGTGGTTGTATTTGTGAGCCCAAAACAAATTTCCCATTGGGACAATAAAGTATACCATACATACCATACAATATATATGTGTGTGTGTGACCACCAGTACCTGTATATTGAGCGCAGGGCTGCTGATGTTAAACTCTTCTGAAGCCAGCACTCTCTCCTGAGACTTCACATCCTCTATAACCACAGCCAGGTTAACCAGGTTATCCTCAACAGCCTCATTCAGCATGTACTTGTTGAAGGAGATCTCGTATTTTACAGTCACAGCTGGTGGAGAACAACAAACACAAATCACTGATTGCGCAATTCCTAATGAATCATTTCAACACATTTTTGTGGTAGTCAAAATCATGTAGTCCAATACTATCAAGGTGGGTGTTATTTGATTCTTAGAAATGTGTTATGCATATGCTAGCTGTGTGTTCAGAAAGGAATCCTAGTTTACTGCTCAGTGTTTACTGTCTAACTTTTTTTTTTTTAAAGGCCATATTATGCCCTTTTACAAAGTTTTGATTTTGTTTTTGGGCTCTACTAGAAAAGGTTTTCATCCCTGAATGTTAAAAAAACATGTTTGACATTTTGACATTGTTGCAGCTGTTTTCTACAGAACTGCTTTATAGATTAAATGAACTAAATTAACAATTGATGATCTTTACAATGGAACTGAATCAACACTTAACTGACTTCAGCTGAACAATTACACTATTTTCTTTTAAAGCCACTTTACAGCCGTAATGAACTCTGTTCACATCATTAAATAATTTCTCTTTTATCACTTTAAATCTGCTTTGAAACAATCAGCATTATATAAAGCACTATATAAATAAAGGTGACTTGACTTAGCTCTTCCCAGTCTGTCAGTAACTCTGTTTAGTTCCTGTCTCTATGAAGCCCCTCCTCCTGAAAAGCACACTGTGCCCTGATTGGCCGGCTGGATCAGTGTGTTGTGATTGGTCGAGAGCTTCGAGTGTGTTTGGGAAATGTCCCGCTCTTCCCATAACCGCCAGTTTAACACACTACTAACTAACTCAACCAGGCCCCGCCCCTTTATTCTGCGTATGAATTATTTAAATGAGGAATATTGTGACGTGTTTGAAACTCAAGACTACAATGGAGTTCAGAAACACTGACTCTGATATACTGTATGCAAAAAAGCATAATAGGTCCTCTTTCAAAAAAACACAGTATGTAGTTAACAGTACATAGTGTGCATTCCATAAAAACGTATCACACAGTAGTATGTTACATTTTAGTCACATGACGCCATGAGTGCTGTCCAGTTAACTTAAAAATAAAAAAGGTTGGGTTTTTTCAATTTTAAATGTCATTTTGTAAAATATTGTGATTAATTGAATCGTGATTTTATATTTCTGCCAAATCGCCCATGCTTACAGCAGAGTAACTGTGGAAAACAACCAGTCCTAAGTACATTTTAACTCAGTTTAAGCACTTTAATCTCGGTTGCAGAATTCTTACTTTCATTCGGGCCGATCTTCAGATCATCATGAGCCTCCCAGAAGCTCCCAGTGGGGTCGCGGTTGTACTCTTTGTTCTGAGCGTTCACATGTTTTCTCAGCAGTTTTGGAATTGGCATGTTGTTGGTGATTATGACGTTGAAAGAAATGTTTTCTCCGACTACAGGGGCTTTCAGAAGCTGGAGAGAAACTCTAATGCCCTGAGGAACTGCATGAAAAGACATGAAAAATCACTGTTATATCATTCAAACACTCAAAGAGTATTATTAATGTGGGAAGAAAATCCAAATGCTAAAACGTACCGCCTCTTCCATTAGCACCTTCACCACTTCGAGCTGGAAGAGAGGATTTTTTAAAATGAAGATGGAGAACAACAAATATTTAAACAAATTTTTTTTTTGAATGAATATCTACATAAAATTGCATAGGTAAAGAACGACCCGCTTGATTAAAACATAAAAATATGAGGAAATTATTTTAAATATGAGGGAAGAACAAAACTTGGTTACGGTATTTATCGGACAAAATTATTTGGAAAAAAGTCAAACTACAGCGACAGGTTTTATTTTACTATTAAAAAACAAAAATGCATAGAAAAAAAAAAGCTGAGACAGGGAAAAGCATGCATTGACAACAACATAACCAGTTATTAATATTTAGTTGGTTCTCTCTTGTTTGTGCATGCGTTTATAATTTCTTTCTTTGACAGCCTGGCAAAAAATTATGTCTGCAGAATTTAGCATGCTTCATTGCGTTATTATCCCAAATAAAACTATTAACTCTAAGCACAACTACGCAATATATGCTTACAATTCTTTTCTTCAAAATTGAATAAAGGGTCAATTTAGACTCAACATCACTTATCACTTGCATATATTTATTTTTTAGTATTATTTCTGTTTATCTTGGTAAAAGCTTGTAAAAGTACAATTGTATTCAGAGAGTAAGAAATACTTTTCTCATCTTGATATCTATTAACACCCTGAGGACCGTCATGAAAAGACATGAAAAAATCACTGTTATATTAAATAATCAAAGAGTATTATTAATGTGGGAAGAAAAGCCAAATACTAAAACGTACCGAATCTTTCAGTAGTACCTCCTCCACCACCTCGAACTGAAAGAGAACATTATAAAAAACTTCTTTTTTATTCTTATTTCTGTTTATCTTGGTGTGTAAGAAATTATTTAGCCTAATCTCATCTTGATATCTGTTAATGTTTCAAATTTTTGACATCTCTCTTGTTGAAAAGCATCAATAAAAAGAGTAAAACTAAAAATATTATTAAAATAGATTTTAATTGATTTTGAGTTTATGTTGAAATATTTCCTCAAAGTCTTGTTAGACATCAACCATTCTTTTTTATATTTTACTGATGCTGCTGATACTAGATGAATTACACGCTTCATCTTAAAAAAATGGAAAGATAAAATCACTTACCATCACTGCTGAACATAAATGGCATTCCTTCTAAATGTGAAAGAAAACGGTTGTTGTTGTTTTTTGTATAAAAATCAATATTTTTCTTATTCTTTCTCAGTGTTTCTCTTACCCATCTCCGTTTTGTATTCTGACGTGATGTCCTGCATGAGCATGGCTGGACCGGGACGTTTGGTGCAGATCAGGGCTCCGACTGAGTCTTTGTCAACGCTGGTTGCTAATATCTTCCCATCTCTGATGATCATTCTACGCACATCTGCATTGACCTCTGCGTAAACGAAGGGCACGTCGTATGGCGCGTTCACTTTCTGCTCATGAACGGCTTTCACAGCAGCAGGACCACAGCGGTACGTTCCTGTGACAGAATCAGTTCATGTTTTAGCATCAACGGCATCATGTCCCTGCTGGAATAACAGCATGCTTTGAAGCAATCTGCATGCAGGGATAAAAAGCAAGTAAAAAAAGATAAAAAAAGTTTTCTATAAGCATTATAATTGACCGACCGGCGCTTAACTCTTGTGGCGTGGGGTCAAGAACCTGCCAGCCGTCATAATCTCCATCCAGATCAGGCCTCTTCATCCAACTCTCCACCCACACATGGAAGTTCCTGAAAAAACCCAAACACTTTTAACTTAATTTTGTCAGATTAAAAACACTGAAACAATTCATTTCAACCGCAATCAATTCAGGTTTATTTGTAAAGGTACTGAATCCCAATAAGGAGCACAGCTTAAAACCTTCTAAAGAAATACTTCACAAAAAAAAAAAAAAAAAAATCAAAAGTTTAGGGTCAGAAAGTTTTGGTTTTTGGAGGGGAAGAAATTAATACTTTATTTCAGCAATGATGCATTAAATTGATCAAAAGTGACAGTAAAGACATTTTATAATAATACAAAAGATTTCTATTCCAAATAAATGTTCTTTTGAACTTTTTTTTATTCATCAAGAATCCTGCAAAAACAATATCACGGTTTTCAAAAAATATCATATTATAATGATTTCTTGAAGGATCGTGTGACACTGAAGACTGGAGTAATGCTGAAAATTTTGATTTTATCACAGGAATAAATTACAGTTTAAAACAATCAAATAAAAAAACTGTTATTTTAAATTGTAATAATATATTTCACTGTTTTTACTGTATTTTTGATCAAATAAATGATGAGCAGATGAGACTTCTTTCAAAAACATTTCAAAATCTTTCCGACCCCAAACTTTTGAACAGTAGTGAATGTTGTTTTAACAACATAACTATGACAAGAGGACTTTTTAGCTTTCAAGGCGTATCTCACCAGACGCTATCCCGACCGATGGACAGCTTTTCCCCCTTCTCGGAGTAATATTCCTCAATCACCATGTTCGCGTTTGTGTCGTGAGCGGAGTTAAAGTTGGTGACCACTCGAGTTGGAATGCCGAGGGCTCTCATTACTGTTACACAAACAAATGCATTTTACATATCGATCATCAACAGCACTAATTCAATAACCAATGACCCATTAAAGGAATACTTCATCCAAAAACATAACCATTACACACCCCCCAAACACATTTTACTCAACACAATGCGTGAAACGTCTCGGTTACTGATGTAACCCTCGTTCCCTGAAGAAGGGAACGGGAGACGTAAGGGTGACAAGGCGTAGCGGCGTCGAGCGCCCTCTTGGCCCGGGGGACAGCGGCGGAAACAAAACAAAAGGAAACAAAAGATTCTCCGCCCGGCCCTCCACCGGGGGAAGGAGTTCACCATCTCCTGAAGAGCAGTCTGATCCCCCTCTGGGATCAGACGAGCGGGTGGAGGTACCAGCGGTCCACCGGGGCAAGATGTGTAAGAGAACTGCTGGGGAAAGCTCTGGACCACATCGCCGAATTACCCAACCTGGGACAGAGGGGCATCCAGGAACCGATACTTATCGGTGTCCCTCATATCAGCCAGGCTGAGCCAAAGATGCCGTTCCTGGACCACCAGGGTGGACATCGCCTGACCAACGGTTTCTTTCGTCGCTCGGAGACCGAAGTCCGTTGTCAGAACCACCCTCGTGCATGTCCATGAGCGCCTGGGCCTGGTGGACCTGCAGGAGTGCCATGGCATGCAGGGCAGAAGCACATTTACATTTACATTTAGTCATTTAGCAGACGCTTTTATCCAAAGCGACTTACAACTGAGGACTAAACCAAGCGAGTCATCGAGAAGAGGCAAAAACAACGCAAGAAGTGCTCAAAATACAAAGTTCAGACATAGCTCGGAGTAGCATAAGCCAGGCAAGCGAGGATTTTAAAGGAAAAGGAAAGGTTTTATTTATTTTTATTAATTTTTTTTATGTTAAGTGCTCCCGGAAGAGATGAGTTCAGTTTTCTTTTGAATGCTGTCAGGGATTCTGCATTCCGGATGAGGGTGGGGAGATCATTCCACCAACATGGAACCGTGAATGAGAATGTTCTGGAGAGTGATTTTGTGCCCCGCTGTGACGGTACCACGAGCCGCCGCTCATTGACCGATCGTAGGCTTCTGGTAGGGAAGTAGACTTGTAGTAGTGAGTGGAAGTAGGAGGGAGCTGAACCAGTGGTCAATCTGTAAGCAAGCGTCAACACCTTGAACTTGATGCGAGCAGCGAGTGGTAGCCAGTGCAGAGAGATGAACAGAGGAGTGACGTGGGCTCGTTGAAGACAAGACGGGCTGCAGCATTCTGGATCATTTGTAGAGGTTTAGTTGCACATGATGGAAGTCCAGCCAGAAGAGCATTGCAGTAATCAAGCCTAGAAATGACCAGGGCCTGGACGAGAAGTTGTGTTGCATGCTCAGTTAGGAAAGGCCTGATCTAGAAGCAGCCGGTCCACAGGCTCTGTAGGCCTTCGCCGTAAGACCGGACGAAAACGTACATGCCTTGGACGGGAGGCGTGGATTGCCCCGCCAGGAGGAAGCGGACACTGGACACAGTTGCATCGCAACGGCACGCTCCACCGGCGGGACATCCACATACCAGTTGGCTGCTCCGCCGTCGAGGGTGGTGAGGAGGGACGAGCTACTAGGAGGGCTTCGGTGCCGTCCACGTCCTAGTGAGCTCCTCATGCACTTCCGGAAAGAATGGTACCGAAAAACCAATCGTCCAACCGGGAAGGTTCGGGACGTGGTGGATGGTTCCACACAAGCCCGACCTTCTCTACAAATATTCATTTATTTAAAGAAAAATTATATTCATATATATATATACTCATATTGGTCTCACCTGTACACATGACAGCAGCGAACACCCAGCACTGTCCGTATTTCACAGGGCTGAATTGTGTTTCTGCCCACTTCCAGAGAATATCTGCACTGCCGGACCATGTGGAGGGGTTTTCACCATCACTGTAGTTTCCTGACCAGTTCCCCATTAACACCCCTTTATCATCCTGACAGTTCACCTGATGAGAACGACAGAGAGACTGCGTGAGCACATACGGAGAGAGAGAACGGAGAGCAGAGAATGAGAGGAGATCCGCCTCACCATAGCGGAGATCACACGGCCGATGTACACCGGACTGCTGCGGTTCACAAGATCTTTCCTCGCGTCGGCTTGAGATTGAGGACTCAACTGCAGCAACTTCATACAGACGTCCAGTATTCCTTTTTCATACTGAAAATACATGTGTCAGGTGTTAATGAGAAGCCGTTCTTCAGTGCTATGCCATCAGAGTCAACAGTCAAACGTCTCACCTGATCGAAAGACCAGGGTCTGGAGACGACGTTCCTGGCGCTGCCTTTAAACAGCAGACCGATGTCATTCCTGACGTACTCATTCCTCAGATCCTCCGACTGCATGAACACGGAGTCAGCTGCAGAACAACACAGAGGAGGGTGAGCTTGGTATAATGACAACAAATGAAAGTAATAAGCCATGCATTACAGGGATTTTACCACAGCTAAGGGTTTGGTACGAACGTAGGTGAAGTTCCTTGGCAATGAAAGACATCACTATTCAACCTTTTATTACACTACCGTTCAAATTTTCGGGTCAGATTTGTTTATTTCAAATAAATGCTGTTCTTTTTAACTTTCTATTCAGCAAAGAATACTGAAAATCCGAGTTTCCAACTGCATTACTGTAAACTGTAAACACTGATAATAATCAGAAATGGCTCTTGAGCAGATAATCATCATATTATCCTGATTTCTGAAGGATCATGTGACACTGAAGACTAATGTAAGAGTAATGATGCTGAAAATTCAGCTTTGATCACAGGGATAAATTACATTTTACAATAAATTCACATCACAGCTATTTTAGATTGTAATAATATTTTACTGTTTTTACTGTATTTTTTTTATCAAATAAATGCATTAGAGGCAAAAACATGAAAAAATCTTACAGACACCAAACTTCTAGACTGTAGTGTATATCAAGTAATAGCCTTAAAAATAATATTTCCACCATGTAATAGTTTATTAGCTGACAGAGTGTATATTAACTTTGACCAAGGCTCAACCAACCAGATTTTAAAGCAGAAATGATTCATTTATATTCAAATATACAATAATTCAAAATTTAAATCTTAGCATACGTTTTTTTTTAATCGAGTCCTACAAACATGAATGATTTCTCAAACTGTGTGTGTTGTTGAGGAGATACATTAATCCTTCAGACTTATGATAGCCTATCCAGAGACCAGAATATCATAGTGACTTGAATGTGTAAGTTTTTTCGTTATGTTGAACACAAAAGAAGACATTTTGAAGAATGTTAGTAACCAAACATTTCAGGACCCCATTCCATAGTATGAAAATATATATATATACTGTATATACTATAGAAGTCAATGGGGACCTGCAACTGTTTAGCAAAATATCTTCTTTTGTGTTTAACAGAACACATAAACTCATACAGGTACATGCACAGTTCTTCGTCCGGCTCACCTTGGCACCAGGGGTTGCAGAGGAGCGTGAACTGTCCCAGCACATGTGTTTTGATGCTCCCGCGGCTCTCGACTCTCAGGTGAAGTGTATAGACTCCTACAGAGGAAGACGCAGGACTGAACAGGGATACGGCCTGAGTACGGCCTGCGTTCGGGTCTGGTACGCTCCTCTCCAGAGTGGCACTCCACTGAGACGGGGAAGGGTTTCCAGACACGGAGACCGGCACCTCCACAGACAGCGGCGCTGCGGTGAACACAGTGGAGTCGGGATCAGACTTAAACACAAAAATAAGGCTCTGGAAGTAAAATACTACTCATGTTCTCCATTAAAGAATTCATTTTTATCAATAACCTTTCAAGACTGACTTACTATAAGCTCTGAGCTGTTAAGAAATAGTGTATATGTGTGTAGAACCCATACGACAATCTGTCCTATACTCAAAATACTTTGGTTGCACTTTATTTTACAGTGTGTGTACTTTTGTGTACTTATAAAAAAGTACAGGGTAAAATAAGGTAATTATATGGGTTTAGGGGTAGGTTCAGGGTTAGTACCTAGTTATTGCACTTACTCTAATAAGTATAGTATGTACATGGGGAACAAGACTGTAAAATAGAGTGCTACCAATACCTTTTTTTATTTGCATGTATTGGAATAAACGAATATATATATATATATAAGTTTTTTTATTATCAATGACTTATGGTCAATAGATTTTTTTTTTTAATGATTTGTATAATTTTTAACTAAAACATTGTCATATAATTGAAATGCTTTATTATGGGATGAATAAATTACCTCATAAAAATACATTTTTTAATATATTAATAGTACACTTTATGGAGACTTTTTTTGCCTTCAGTTCATTAACACAATCGAGCAGGATTCACTCAAAAAACATATAGGCCTAAATTTAAGTTTCATGCATTTGGTTTTCCTATAAAATGTCCATCTACTTGAATTACACACGCTTAAAATGAACAGACTAATAAACCTAATGTGATGCATATTTGTCATAGTGAAACAGGTAAGATTTCGTTAATGGTACTAATAAACTGAATGTGTTTTAAATACACAAATCCAGGTTTATATGTATTAATAAATGTAATTAATAAATTGAATTCCTTTCGCAATGCACAGATTCATGCTGACTCTAAGCAGTTTGGATAACTGCATTTGGAAAATATGATTATTTACTGATAAATGCAGAGAGAGTGAGATGAGGCTGGACCTTTATTTCACACACGCACAAACACACAAACATACCTAGAATAATCCGGAAGACCAGTTTATCCTTCAGTGGATCGAATGGCCGTCCATCATAGTTGATGAGGATGGTGAAGGACTGTCCTCTGCGCAGCACCAGAGAGCTGGAGCTCAGACCGTCGGTCCTGTGCCGCGTCTGGTTCTGGACCTGCAGCAGCTGGACATTTCGAAGCTTCAACTCTGTAGAAAAATGAGCAAATGTCAAATTATTTGGGAGGTAGCTGAACATTTTTGATATAAAAATAAAAATAATTTAATTACTGAACATAAAATGTTCATGTAGATAATAGAATTCATATAAAAATCATTTTTAATCATATTTTTCAAATAAACAATAAAAGAATTATCTGAAATTGTACCATACAAATATTGAAGGATTTCAAATTAATAGCAATTAATCACTTTTAAACAACTATTATAAAAATCAATATCTAAAAATTATAGCATAGATCAAATGAAATGACATGCATAGACAATATTAAAGCAGTAAATTCTTTAAAAACACAACCATGAATAGTAAAATAACTACATTTGTTTAAGGTTTAAGAAAATGCCTTGCTAGTAAAACAGAACAAGCTTACCGTCCATGAGATACCGCTGTGTTGTGGTTGGCTGTTAGATTCAGGTTCTACGTTTATTGTGCTTTATATATGACATTCCTCCACCCCTCCCTGAGACGTCAGACCACATTCACGTGAAGTCAACATGCAGAACGTTACAATCAAAACCAACACCTACAAAAAATTACACAATCACTCAAACAAGAGCGCTGTGGGTTTCAGCGGGTGGATGCAGTATGTGCAGTCACACAATGAGTAATGCACATACATTTAACAAGACATCTGAATTCTTTGGGACGGTGAGATCACAATCTATCAAAAAGAGTTGTTTAATCGTATGGATGATTTAAAAAAAAAATAGATATTCGATTTTGCATTTGATTCTGTGGATCATGGTGTTCTTTTGCAAAAGCTCAAATGTATAGGTTTTTGTAATACAGTGCTTAAAGGTGCATTGCGCAACTTTTCATGTTAAAAATACCTGTTTTTCTATCCTATACATGCTTAAAGAACTGCCTGATGGGCTGAATGAGCCCTTCTCTGCTCACTGAGATTGCCTCTATAATCCTGTACAGTAAAATATATAAGAGGGATTCGGGCTCGAATTTGAGACTGGGCGTGACGTCATGCGCGTTCACGCTCACCAGGATATGTCTCGCAGGTTTGTGTATAAGCCGCCATTCTCCGCATCAGCGAAGACAACTCAGGCGTCAAAGGTAGAAGATGGATTCAAAGAGACCGGCTTGTAGTCCATTCCAAACCCCAACGCAAACTCCACGTAAAGTAAAGAAAAGAAACATTTTGTCTAGTGCCACCACTCTGGTTGCAGTTTCGCTTGTCGCCAGAGGGGCGTAGTTCTGCAAAAACTCAGAGACTTGCGGTTTGCACCTTTAAGTGTTTTTATTTTATTTATTTTTTTACTATTTGACTGGAAGAACTCAGTGTGTGTAAATAATTCTAATTCTACGATTATATATAATTCTACTATAATTCTAATTCTGTAAAGGCAGGTGTTCCTCAAGGATCTATTTTGGGACCAATTTTATTTTATCTATTTGGGACCAGTATGCTTACTAGGACTAGATGTTAAAATCTCTTGATATTCAGCAGGCGCTGTTGTTGGAGATGTGTGTTGCAGCAAATGTATACTTTTATGCATGTGTATACTATGGCTCCATGCAAGTGTCTGTACACATCATTGTAATTTACATAAAATGACACACTTCATTGTGCTTAAGGAGGAAAAAGGATATAATTTTCATTTTAAAAGCTTTACTGGGTAAGTTTGTCAGCAACTGAAGATGCCAATATTACACACAGAGCTATATATATATATATATATATATTAACCAAGAAGGTCCCGTTAAGATACAGTATATAAAATATTATGAAATGATTTTGTATTTAAATAAGCATAAACTAAAGGCAGTATAACAAACATGATTGCACGGATGTATTATTACAATTTAAATAAGTTTTCGTTTGTTTGTTTTTGCATTACATTACAATAAATGAATGAAGAGGGCTCATGGTGAAAAAATTTCAATCTGAATACAAATTCTACAAAAAATGCTTAAAGGGGCAGTCTGTAAGAATGACAGCTAGTGGTCGAAATAGGTACTGCAGTCCAATTCAAAATATCGGAGATCGTCGTTTCTCCAGCTACTGTTCCTCAGTCTCGACGCTCACACGGCTTGCCAGTTTGAGACACGCAACAGGAACGAACGCAATGGACAATGAAAATTGGCAATGTGCAGTATCACAGATCACACAAAACAAATATTCCAGCCTGGAAAACACAGATTTCAAAGTAAAATAACTGGCTGTAGAAGCGTTTTTCAGAGAAACGAGTATGTGAACGTACCATGTTTCCTCAATATATGCAAACATATTAGGGTATTTTTATGCTTTAGTAGAGTGAAAAAGTTACATACAGCACCTTTAATTTAAGCAAAATTGTGAAATGCCATCTTTCTTTTATGTGTGAGGTGAAATGTTTTGTTCTTAACAGGTTTCATGTGATTTGCCCTCGATGACTCCTGAAGTGGTATAATAGATTTTTTTTTGTGTGATATTTGCATTGTTGTATAAGTGCATAATAAATCAGCATTCTATATAAAGGCTGAGACTGTGATCTGCAGTCATGGAAAGGGCTTGAGATCACACACCCACACTGTGAATATAGTGAATTTAAGCATCTATCATACCAGATCTGCCATGCAGAAGGTGTGGTGCTGTCAGGCCCGGTGACACACAAATACCTCCTATACTCTCCCCATTTTCCAAAGAACTCAGATGACGATGACACTCTCATTCGGTAAAAGGTTTATGAAATACTCTATGTGACACAAGCACCCCTGCACATATTAAACATTTCACATGAATTAAAGACTGTGAACAGTAAAACGCCAACTTGAGAAAACATTCTTTGAAGTTAGTATGTAGAATAGATGTCTGCAAGAATTCGTTGTGAATGTGTCAGTTTATGATTATAATGTGGTCCGGACGCAGGGTTATTATAGTTAAACTAAAACCATAAAAACTGATTTTTGTTTCAATATCTCTTATAGCAATACGAACTGAAGAGTGTATATTACATAGAATGTGCTGACAAACAGCAAAATTATATTTGATTATATTTTATAACACATACACAAGCATACGCATCTAATAAACATAGGTGACAGTGAGAAAATAAAAACTATTATTAGCCAAAAACATTTTTTGTTACTTTAAATGAAAATAAAAAATATATAATATATATATTCAACTTTTAGTTTTTTAGCTATTGCCAAAGCAACATTTCTCATGATCATTTAGTTTAACTTGATGTTCTAAAATAACGAAAACTGAAATAAAAAGCTATGTAGACATTTGTAAAACAAAAACCAAACAAAATTACTAATCCTTTAACTAAATAAAAACGACAGTGGAATTTCGTTTTTCCTGATTTAACAACAGGATTTGACTTTCTAAAGATTTTACAGATGTGTCAAAGCAGCTTATAGGGAGTAAATGGAAATAATCCCGGTTATTAATGCAGGCACTGTTGCTAGTGTGAGGCCCGTCCCTATATAAACATACACCTTCAGTTTTGCCGTCTCATAATGCAGGTTTCTGAAATGACTCAAAGACCTCAAACAAGGTTATTGATGCTCCAGCGGTTTATATTGGCCTTGCTAAACACGTATAAAAGCAGTCCTATAGTGAACAGCAGCACTATTCCTCTTTACACATGTGACAAACTAAAATCCCACCAAAAGTGTCAGATGCTTTTGAAAAGAAAGGAGTCTCGATCCCACGGATGCTTCTTTCCAGCCTTACGCCTTAAAATTATTAAGTGAACAATTATTCAGCGAACAATTAATTATTCAGCGAAACCAAGTTTCTATAGACATGACATAACTACATTTCACAACCCAGTTACCTGAAGCAGGATAATATGTGGATAAGATAATACAAATGGAATTGGACTTGACTTGAGAAACTTCCTTGACTATTTTTATGGCGAGTAACATGTTAAAATACCATAACATGGCCATTTACTACATAAGGTTATTAAAGTTCGCTTTAGATAAAAACCAAAACACTAAAATGGATTCAGGGTTGACAAACAAAGTAATATAATTTCCTAAGAGGACCAGAATAAATTTAATAAAATATGTTTAAGCGATATACCTGGCATGCGGATCATAGATCTTCATTTGAATTCTGGAACATAATATTCATATGATCTAAACCCAGCGATTGTTGAAAATAAAGATGCAATTTTCACCCACAGTAGGGTTCATTTCATACCGTTTTAATACATATGGGAAACTATGGATGATTAATATATTTCAAAGATCATTAATGACTCACTCATATATATTCTGATACTGTATTTAATCAATACATACATTAATTCTTCCATCAAATCTGCACCAACATAATGCATGAAAAAAAAATACTCTGGAATATAAATGGCAAAAGAAATTACTCTTGAATTTCAACTTAGTAAATGGTTGCTCACGCTGGCCCTTGCATTTCAATTGTTAAAAGTTTTGCACTCAGCAGAAGAATAAAATATATAAAAAGCGCTTAAACAATTTATCAATGCTGTGGTGAGAATCAGGAATAAACTATGGACCCACATGACTAATTATTATTCACAATTAAAAAATGTATGAACATAGTCGTTATTTTGTTTTAAGGACTGCGATTGCTATCTTACGTTTTATGTAATATGACACGAAAACATGCCCAGGTCAAATTTCCCCCAAACAAGTGAAACTATTACTATTTAAACTAAAACTAAACATAACTTTCAATTAAGTTGACAGGTTTCATGATTCTCACTCCTCATAACCATGATGCAAAAATAGGATTTATTTGAAAGGATTTTGTGTTTTTAAATGAAGTATTTACACATCATGGCAGTATTTGTTGTACTATCAGAAACAGTATCACTTTACAATAAGGTCTCATTTGTTTACAATAGTTAATGCATTAAACTAACAATGATACATATATTTTTACAGCATTTATGAACCTTTCTTAATGTTAGTTAATAAAAATTTTCATGTTAGCTCACAGTGCATTAACTAATGTTAAAAGATGCAACTTTTTATCTTAAAAGGTAAATGTTAAGGTAAATATTAAGAAGAATAAATGCTGTAGAAGTATTGTTCGCTGTTAGTTCATGCTAATGCAGTGAAGTCATGTTAACCGATGAAACCCTAGCATTGAGAATAAAGGGAATAATAGGAAAAGCTTAAAAGTAAAACGTGAGGAGTCTGTGAATGTATAACAGTAATGAGAATATGGGGGGAAATTGTCATAATGATGATGGTCTTAAAAAAAAAATTCATTTTTCTTACACAAAACAATGGCTTTCGGGTGAAATATGGCCTGAAGATTTTTTTGGCTCTGTTTCGGTCTTTACATGATGGCTTATCACAGTTATCATGAAGTGCAAGTACATCTGAGTGTAAAAGTGGAGCGAATATAATCTGTTAAAGAGTCTAGACGATGTGCAAAGTAGTCATTTAGTTCAACATCTAACCATGTAAGTAGAACAGTCGAGCATCTGCAATTTCTATATGTGCCACAAATAATGGTATAGTAATTAAACCCTTCAATCAAACGAAAAATAAAAATTAGGGCTGTCAAATGATTAATCGC